>CAAKHB010006957.1:0-15507 GCA_901007665.1 Aeoliscus strigatus
GTTTAAAAAAAAAAGTGTTTTGCCAGTGATGACATGTTGTGGGTCTGCAGCATTTACAAACGCAGTGGGATTATGTCACTCAAGATCCCCTCCCACACTCACCCTCTATCTCTCCTTACTAAAATTGCACATGTGGAAAATTTGAAATGCTGTTGCGCGAACCACATTCACATTTCCAGGGATAAAAGGATCTTTTAAACTGCAGGTGATGAGAAGCACACAGGGTTCGTACAGTCTCTGCTCGCATGGTCACAAACTTGTGACTGGAGCAACATGCCAACTCCAGCTGCCTCTCAGTCCACAGAAACGCAGAAACCACACCCATACGCCATATAATTTCAGCATCAAACCGTTTCATCTCACAGTGCAAAGGAGTAGAAAATGTAAGCACAGGAAGTGAGTGAGCCCAACCATGTGACACTGTTGAATTACAGAGGATGGGCACTGGGGTTCGTGAACATGAACTTTGGGAGAAGTACTTGCAACTTGTATTGTGTGCACAGATTCTCGATCAGGCGTTTACAAGGTGAATACAAAAGACACGTCCGTGTAGAAAAACGTGCATGAGGCCATTGAGAGGTTCATCCAGACATGACAGTGCCTCGTTTTGCTCTCCCTCTTCACGAGCTTCTTCCTCCTCCTTTCCACTGCCAAACAGACATAACGACAGCATCTGGTAGCAGTTATCTGACAAACCAAACTTATTTTTCACCCTCGCTGTCTCTCCCCCAAAGCATTTTTATAAGAGGGGGCCCTAAACAAAACACAAACAAGGTCTTGCTAGGTTTTACAATGGTAACAAAACTTGGCCCACTGGCTTGTTCAGGTGAACCCGTTTTATGAGCATTCTTCAGCTGGGGAAGAGAAAGTTAAAGGGGGAGTTGAAGTTAAAGAGGAAGGGCAAGGAGGGGAGGGGGACAAAGCTCTTGGCACCCCCTTCCCAATAAAACTTTGCCTTCGTCCAATCAACGAGGAGCACCGAGAGTGAACCGTTCCAAATCCTCGCTGGTTATAAACTGGAATTGGGTGCAATGATTGCTTCAGGCTGCCTGTTTGGCTTTTAGACGTGTGCATGGCTCACATATGGCCCAGCTAGCACAACACTTGGGTCTTACCTTAGAGTTGGAGAAGAAGGGACTGGGGGGATGAATGAGATGTGACTTGAAATAGAGTCAGAGTGCAAACGGCACGGCTTGACTTTGGGACTCAGCGGGCTGCTGGTCTGGCTTCCTCTGAACACTGAATAACAATGTGGTTTCAGAAGCTCTCTTGACTCTCACTTGTTGGAGAAAAGTAGCTGTAAATATTTCAGCAGAGAAAACACGCCCGTCTTGTTGAGCAGAGGTTTTCTATATTTAGTTCGATAAACGAAAGTGGGGGAAAAAAGTAAACCTACCTGTTGAGCGCCAACTAGCACACCGGTGGAATGTGCTCTTCAACAAACACAGATCATTGTGACTGCTGGAGACCATGAGAGGTGGAGACGACAGGATGTTCTATACAAACACGCAAAATTGCACATATGTTGCCATTCCTTCTTCAGTTGTGAGTTATAATTCCTCTGCCATAGAACAAGGAAAACAAAACTGTCACAACTGGGCTGATCTTAAGCTTTTTGACACCATATAGAAATTCATGAAGGCACTCTGAAAGACAGGGACTCACTCACTCACTCTAGTTTCCTTTGCTGACCCTGCAGTCCCTCTGCTGCCTTGCAAGAGGCTACTTAGACCAGGGGCTCATATTTCAATTAGCAGAAACAATCAGGCTTTCGTTTCAGCTCTGTGTGTCATCAGCACTCCTGTCAGAATCCTTGTTCACCAACACAGCTAGAAGAATACCAGTGATCCCCAACAGACACGTTACTATGGCAGCCTGAAATAAGAACACACACTTTTTTTTGCATTTTCAAATTTCTGCATGATTAACTGGCATCTCAGTGTACCAGTGAGCTAACACGCAACATGACAACATGTAACATAAACAAAAGTGTGATGGAAATGTTGCTGAAGTCGGCAGAAATGACTCATATGACTGGTGGGGTCATTCAGCTTCATACCACTTTTCACACTGGTGCTGCTCCTCATGTCCTCCAGAGGAGATCACTCAGCAAAATGAAATGGATATAAAGACCTCTGAAATATTCATCCTGATGTTTTGAAGAATCAATGCCAAAGAGACACTCATTAGGCAACAGAGTAATCAATGAGCCACACATTACTGATGCTTCTGAAGAAATCTGATTTGACAGGTCGATAGAATTTCACTTTTTGTGTCATTCTCAATTCATATGCTCAAGGTTTAAAAAAAAGTTACATTTTAATGACAGAAGCACTGTACAGCAGCATTAGATAAAGATATGTGATAGCTCAAAATCTGGATAAATCTGGATACATTTTGGCTAAATCTGCCGAGTTTATGAAACAACAAAATCTACCAGCACAGAGGGACTTCTCCCAGTCCCATGAGAAAAAGTGATAAGTTAATGAATTATTGAGAGCACAGCGGCTGGCAGACAAAGAGCAAAAGCCACGTATCCCGGTCACTTCTTCACCCCATCTGCAGTCAAAGAATTCCCCCAAAGATTGATTCATTGTTAACACGACCTGACACCCTGTGTGAGGGAGAAAGAAAGTGGGAGATAAAGGGACAGAGAATGGGGGACCGGGGGCTCCATTTGCCACGAATATGAGCAGAAGCTGTTCTCTGGACAGGTTCCCACAGTGGTCATTCTGTCATTTACAAAAATACCACATACGTGGGCTTAAGTAGCAGCATTCCATCAGACTCAAAATGAAGACAAGTGGGCTGATCTGACAGTCGAGGACTGCCAACCGCACCATTCTCCAGCTTGTTCATTCCCAGCTCCACGCCATTGAAATGTGCACATTATTGACACATCACAGCCTATTCAATGCCTGTGTGAATTCATACACATTGGAACAGTCGGCAGCATACACAGCACAGGCTCCTGGTAAAAGCAGATACTACATGATTTCAGTCCTGAGCCAAAAGAAACTGCATTGGAAAGTAAGGCCCTTTGTAAAGATAGCAAAAGAAAGCCTTGAACTCAGCTGGTTTAGTTGAGTTCAAACGTTCATTGCAAAGCAACACCATCAAAGTCAAGTACATTCACTGCTCTTGACAGAGAGGAAGAGTCCAGAGTGCGATGGGTTGCACTGTTGTAGTTGTACTGTCTGAAAAATCTTCAGGCAACGGTGAAAACACAAGCAAAATGGGCAAACATCCTTTTACCCAACGCAGGCTTCAAGTCAAAGATAGTCGTGTTTGACATTGTGCATGAGTGCTATGGCTTCCTACCCGAGGAAGGGGAGGAATTTCTATAGGCAAGATTATATTTTACTGAGAACCCGACACACAAACAAATGCTGCTTGCTGCAGATCCAAATTAGCGAAACATTTTTTTAGTCGCTACACGGGGAACTGATACATGAGGACAGGTAGAACGAGTGTCTCTGTGCAGTTACAAGCTTTCAATTAAAATCTTCTTCAACAGTGGAGGAACCACCGGCTTTAGAGCTGAGTTATGAGTCAGCTCACATACAGATTAAGACAAACACAAAATTTCTATTTGATTTCATATTATCACTGTCCTGTCCTACATGTCAAACTGTAATTTACGGAGGGAAAAAAACATATAATCTTTGAGTGATGTAGAGTTGTGTGTGTATTATATCACATGCATGCCTTCTTGGAATATGGAACTGCAGAACTTTGTCACATAGACTTATCTAGAATTAATTTATTTTTGTTTGTTTATCAGACCAATAAGCAGCCGGTGTCAATTACATTTCATCAACACCAGTAGTAGGTAAAATGTGACCATGTGCCAGATGCATTACCAAGAATGTCCTGTGGGGAGAAAGCAAACCTGGACTCTACCTGAACCCTGACTTTTGTTCCTCCCCTGCACACACACACACACATCTGCCATGGAATCTCTGTTTCACATAAGTCTAAATATGATTTATCAGGAATGAAAACCAACATTTATCATGGCGTGATGGAACCATTACAATCATGCACATGTAATTTCAGTACACCCATGCAGATAAATAACAGATGCTGTGGGGCCAGTTCAAGTTTGGTCGAGGGTCAACGATGAACTGGTCAACACGAGTGCCCAGTTTGGACCTACAGCTGCGTGGCTGTCACACAGCAAAAATAACAACAACAACATCAAAAAAGTTAGTATGAAAAGCCACGACTGTGTTTTTTGCAATAGTTCAACTGCACATATTTGTCTTTATCATTCCAGCTTAAAAACTAATGTACAAACACTGCACACAAATAAGTACTGTGCCTTCCAAGTGCAGACCAGACAACTACAAACAACCCCGTTTTGTTTTGTTTTAGTTTTGTCATACAAATACAGAGGTGTCCGTGGCGGTACTGGTTGAACCGAGCCGGAGATGTAAGTCAGACTGTCTGGTCTGAAACACTGCGCCCAAAGCTATTCAGCTGTGTTGTGGACAGTGAACGCAGCATACCAGGGCACAAACAAAGTAATTTACAGAGTTATTTCATCAGAACACACGGTTCCACCGAGCAATCACTGCAGAGTGTCCCCAGCTAGCTAACGACACACCAGCCTCCACCGAACCCCGTATCTCTCTTAAACTTTGGAGCCATACTGGGAGAAATTAAAACACCGACAAACACCGGATTCAATTGAACTAACGGGACAGTTTCATCGTGAATTAACGTCTGCTTTACTACATAAACGTCGGTAATATGAAGACTACACAACAAATAGCGACTGGTAAGGTGGCTCGTTGTATCACGGCAGCTTAAAAACCACAGGCAGCTCGCGGACCGAGAGATACCGACCGGCTCCGTCACAGATTTAACCGTTCAAACGCAAGCCGGCATAAGTGAATACAACTCGGTTACAGCGGAAACACGAGCCCGCTCCGGAAAACTCACCGGCTTCGATCCTTTCATTGAGTGGAGCAGTTTCTTTTACGCCTCTACAAACTCTCCGCCATCTTCGGCAGGACCGTGTTTGTTTAAATGGGAAACACTCCCTGAGCGGAGAGAGACAGCTCGTAGCAGCGCGAATGGCATTCTGGGTAATGTAGTTACTTTTCCGCGCAAAGAGGACGAGCGTGAATGACGGGTCCTGCAAACGAACTACACGCACACAAATACCCATAAATGATACTAGCCGGAGTCACTGATATTATTAGGGGAGAGATTTAAAATGTATTTATAGCCTGGCAGAAAAGCAGCTTTATGTACATGTACCCGAGGAGTATCATATTGTTGTTATTCTTTATCCATACACATTTTTTACAACAACTAAAATGCATTCTTTTTTCAAGTAATTAACAAATCAAAGGAGAGCATCCAAGTACGTGCCTATGTATATGAGCATTTTTCCTTTTTTCATCTTTGAATGCAATTCAGGATGGTTTACACTGTGTGGCATTGATTTTGACAGGATGGTGTGTGACCAGATCACACTCACGGCACAAAACCTGGCCTTTTGGATACTTGTAATTATGTCACTGTGACCTGTGACCTGTAAATAAATGAACTTCTGACCAACGACCCGCCACAGAAAGAGAGAACTAGTGTTTGATGAGGCATATTCATCGTGAATTTCTCGGACCTTTAGACTGGGTGAAGCTCAAGGATGGCGGGAGAGCTGAGAGCTTCTATGTGCAGATGAAAATAAACAGATCTTCAGTTTGTCACTCTTGAGAAAAGAATGCTTCATTGCTGTAGAAAGTAATTGAAGTTCACTGTCACTCATTGCCCCAACTGCACAATTGTCACAAATGGACGACAGGATTTAACACCTTGTGAGTCACGTAAAACATGATTGGCTGTAAATCAGATGTGTGCATATTTGCTTTGTTGTATTTTATTTAATTTTTAATTGTCAAAATATCACTTGATTAAATACTCACGTACGAAACTGACACAAGAAGAACGGCTTGTGTCTTTATATTTGTGCGCGTTATGCCTGTTTGTATATCTGCTTTGGTGAGACAGTCTCAATTACATTCCAGAGAGCCACAGAGGGGCCCTGTGGCCCTGTGTTTGTGCCCCATCCCCCCACAAAACACGGAAAACTGACCTTCCCCCTCGGCCAGTGTGAGACACTTACATCCACCCCCCTCCTCCCTCCTCATTCAGCCTTGTTGCTTTGAAAGAACAGGAGATAACAGTTTGAAAGGACAGGAGATAGCCCCATAATCATTATTGTATTCAGATGGGTTTACCTGCAAACAGCTAACAGCATGCCTTTCTTTGCTGCACACACATCCCCCTCCCCCGGCTGCAAGCCGCGATGCAGATCCAATAAATCCTATGACTGAGATCTAACAAATAGACTGTGAGCTCTAAGACCGTTTCTGTGCGTGTGTCAAAACATGGACTATTGTTAGGGTCATTTGAACGTGCATGAAAGCAGTACAATAGATACGAAAAATATATAATAATACAATGATACAAAAATCAACCTTATGCAATGTGACAATGGGGACTCCAAAACCAAAGATCAGCAAATTTATCAATAATTAATGAAACAAATTCCAGTGTTATAGAACATATGACCCCAAACAACAGCTTAAGGCACAGACAAATGAACCACAGTACGGCAAAGAAACGAAAGAGGTGAACTTCGACTGAAGAAACAAATAATTAAAACTACATGTGGAAACACCAGCTGGGCTGAGTGCTGCTGTTTCAGCAGTGAGGTATGGGCTAGCTCAGGCGCCATCTAGTGGAGTGAAGGGCTCATTACCATTCGGCCACTTCATGACTTCAGACCAGACATGCGAAAACAATCATGATATAGTTACCTGTACGTGTGAAGTTAGACTTGAGTATCTCAATGGTTTAAATGTGGGTTTCTTCCCTAACACAGCCAGTTTTCGTTGAGTGTCTACTTTTTTTTAGCATTTACTGTATATTGTGGGATCAAGGTGCAAGGTGCAAGAACTGAATAATGAAGTTGGCTTAGCGGTGTAAAACGCAAATGCGTTTCTTGGTTGAAGGAGCAAAGTTGTGCCAAGGTAAGTGGCAGTGTAACGCTACAAAGGTGAGAAATGTGCTATTCAACCTGACCTGAGTAATGCTCCATATCTTCCATCCAGAACCAAGAAAAATGGCCATATACAGTATATGGAATATACTTTGCCTATGACCTTTCCATTTAAAACATGTGGATTGTTTCTTGGGAGGGCTGTTTCACCTCTCAGCTGTCATTGATAGTCATACAACCCTTACCTCGGATGTTCCAGAGTTCAGAATCCAGTATGGCTGCAAGCAGTAGTACCTGTCAGTATCAACTTTTTTTTACTGTTTTAGTGGCCCTTAGTCTTTTTTGTGTCAATTTCAGTGATGCATAGACACAGAACTGTCTTATTTTTGTGGGTGAGTATTATTGTTCTGATGTTGTTGCACACGGAATACTGTGTAGGTGTTCAACAAAGCGCGAGCACAGTAACGGCCATGCTTTGATGAAAGTGGAATACAAACAATTCAGTTTTAAACTGGAAATTACAGCACTGCGAGTCACAACCTGGGACATCTGATGTAATTGGAATGCACTTACAGGTGTAATACCATCCCCCACAGGTGTTGTGCTGGCCAGGTGGACATTTTGATTATGTGCCATGTATTATAGATGGGTGAGCTTTGTCAAGAATAGGGCATCGGCAGATAATATGCAGAGAATTATGCACCTAACGTGGTTGAATTATCGCTAGATGTTATGAAAAGACTTTTGATAGGATAGAGTGGGGATGTCTGATATCTGTCATGTCAAAATTTGGTTTAAGGGATACAGATATACGGGCAGTGCGTGCAGGGAGGAGAGACCACAAGTTGTTTATGTATGCGGAGGATATTCTGTTGGTGGTGGCAGACCCAGAGAAGTCCCTTCCAATACTACTAGTTACTTGAAAAAGAACCACAGAGACCCTTCAACCCGCTGGATGTGCTATCACAAGGACCAGCTACAATTGTATCAGAACATCCTCCAAACCTGATATTGACCCACTCGAAGGAGGTCTGGAAAGAAGTGCACAAAAGGTGCGGCACACCACATCTAAAACAAATATGCTATGGAATAACCTGGCCATACATAGATTCTACATCAGCCCCTCTAGACTCCACAGGATGGGTCTGTTACCTGATTATCTCTGTTGGAAATATGGAACAAAGGCAGGGACTTTCCTACATGTGCTATGGGAATGTAATTTGATACAACCATTTTGGGTGAAAGTGATGGAACATCCGGGGTAAGGCTCTGGAGAAAGAGATTCCAGTCTCGCCAAGATTATGCTTATTGGGCGACCAAACACAAATAATGGGAGCATCAAAACAGGATTTTGCTGTTATAAAGGTCGGGACGGTCACGGCATATCACGAAATATCGTCAGGTTATGGAAAAGTACATCCCCACCGGATGATAAAAAATGGAAAGTATGACAGAAATAGAGTCATATGAACCGATGTTAACAAGAGTTAAGTATGGGGAGGATGAGAGTGGGCCACAAGCCTGTAAGAACAACTTGATATGAATTGAGGAGGTGGTATAGCTGTGACTAAATATTGTATGAATGACTCTGTATCGGCATGTATATGTTGGTACCATATACCAGGGACCCAATGTAACCCCACCCAACGGAACTGCCTTTAAGAGCGAAATAAAAATAAATAACATTATTAAAAAAATGTTTTGTGCTATGTGCAATCCATCATAGAACATAACAAAAGAAGCCCAAGACGGTAAGATTTTTTTAGCCGCTAGAAAAATGAATCAATCATGTCAACTGCAAACGGTGGAGACGGCAATGCCTAGCAGGTCCTTGGCCTTTGGATAGAAGACGAGTATGTTGTATGACACATTTAATGGTTGTCACACGTTGTGACATACTGTATGGTCACACTCCACTCTGTGATGACAGTTATCGTTTGTGTAGCAAGGTGTGTCCTGCTGCTGGTGTTAGTGTGTCGGTGGGGATCATCACAACGACGCATCAATACGGTAATAGGACAACAGCAACGCCAATTGGCCCCACCCATATACTGTACAGAGTTTCTATTGCTCTATTGAAGCACCTTTGTGCTAGCCTACTTGACATGACCGAACCCGATCAAGTACGTGATCTAGGTGGGATTAAAGGAACATCTACTTAATTGATGTCCACCACGTATTATCACACAGTGTCAGGTGGGTTCAAAAAACAGTCAAGTACTCATTAAGTCATCGTCTTCCGCAGACAGCAGGGTACACCCTGGACGAATCGGCCAAAGGACATGGAGGACAGACAACCATTCACACACACATTCACACGGGCACTTTAGAGGGACCAATTAACCTCAGCATGCTTTTGGAGGTGGGAGGAAGCCGGAGAACCTGGAGACAACCCACACAGACACGGAGAACCACCGTATCGTACGATATATTCATCGTAGTATTTGACTGACATAGGTATGCTAGGTATTAGGTAAGCTGAATCATTCAATTCCCAATGACACATTGGGTTGTTTCTGTTTAAATCTTTGATGTACTGTCATTGAAAAATAACCCTCTGTTCTATACTTGCTTCTGTGTGGATTGTCCATGTACAATTACACCTGTTTAATAAGTAGCGTCAGGTGAATCACTTTGAATTTAACCTGCTTTTAGTATCCATGGTAAACTTTTGTGCCCCGAATAAATTAAACATTTTCTGATTAGTATTAGCTTCTCTTTATGGAGCAGCCTTACCCGGTATTGTTTAACTTAAGGGTGGGAACTGTCGAGGCAACCTTTGGCCTCTTGTATGCAAACATCTGCTGACTGCCATCAGCCACAACACCAAACACCTGCTCTATATCAAGTTTATGAAACAACAACAAGCACATGCTGTGTACTTGGTGGTACTTGGTTTATGCATACGCTGAGAGATCTGGGCCCAGCTCCTCTTGCTATGGGCACTGCGTTTCAGCCTGCTTCTGTCGAACAAAAGACAAGCAGCCAGGAAATGCATCAGCCAATCAGCTGCTCCCTTACATTTTGTCAGCAAGTCTATCCAGTCTCTATGTGGCTTTTATGAGAGCAGTGAGTTGGGCAGCTTGGAGAGCGTGGCTGTGCTCTGAGCAGGGTGAGGGCTGACAGGGCTGTCCTCCATGTTTTAATAAGCACTGACATATCACACAGAGTTTGTAGCCATGCATCCACACAGGTAAGCCATGTTTTCATTCTTTCACACATATTATTCTATTGTTAAGGCATCAGCCACGATATATGATCCATGCCTGAGTATTATTACAGGTTTGTCTGGCAGACTTGGGGGAGGGGGGAAGAGTATTTTGCCACCTCACAGCATATGAGTGGAGGTTGGAAGAGGAGCATGACATGGTACAGTACAACAGCCCACCTCTGGTGACAGGGTGGCCTTTGGTACAGTTGGGGGCCACGGGTCATGTGTAAGGTCATTGAATGTTCACAGATGTTGACTGAGAAAACCCTCCTTTCTTTTTTCACGATCAAAAGAGTCTTTGTGCCTGCCCATGGCCGATGCTGTCGAGATGGCAGCCCCGGTGAGGGAACCGGGCAGGATGGGAGAGACATACAGGCAGCGGTGCGAAGGGGAGTCCTCTAAAGGAATTAACAGATGGTAAAGTGACAGCACAGCAAGTTTAACTCAGGCCTCATACTGGCTTGAGAGCCAGGCAGCAGAGCACTGCTGTTCACTGTACACCACCGACCCACTGACAAGGAGGAATAGGCTATAATTTGTCTGGTTTCCTCATTTACCTACGTTGAGCCTCGTTCACTGTTCTTTTGGATACAAATCTGTCGTTAGAGGCCTAATACTGTAAGCTGCTCACTTTTGGAAAACGCCAGTGATCTACGGACTAAATCTTCCATGGCAGCTTATTCATCACAAGGTTGGAGGAACTGTGAGAACCAAACGGTGTGCACTGCCTCCCAGTGTTGTTCTCTGCTTCCGAGTGTCAGCCATCTTAGACAGCTTCCCCTTTCTGTCCCTCTGCTCCAAGCACACTGGGTATTTGTATGTAGGAGAAAAGGAAAGAAGACGGGAGGGACACTGCACAGAAAACTCATCTCATCCAAAAGGCTTCAGAACCTGTTTGCAGTCGATCAGGTTTGATTGATTTTTGTTTGTGTTTAACGGACTTGGTGATTTGCTGAATGCATGAGCAGGTGTTGTTGACTTTTACTATTTCAGATACTAGGTTTTATTTTTTTTAACATCTACCTTATGCTGAGTGGTACATGTGTTTGCTTTGTCTTTCCATTACTGGTGGACATAACCAGTGAACGCGTCCTGGATGTAATGGCACAAATAACGATGCTGGGCCAGGGTCTCCCCACTGCCCCGCCCCCTCCTGGCTTTTGTGAATGTCGCCTGTTAATGCATCTAATCCCTTCATTCCAGTCTAGGGTGAGGATTGTTGTCGACACACTCAAATCTGCTTTACCACTGCCACTGGCTGTTTTGTTTGTACTCTTGTCTTTAAAATCTCCACCAGCTGACCTTGGTTCCTCCAGGGCGATGTCATGTGTCCCGACAGACCTGGATGTGTGCTTGTGGGGTCCTTCATACATTTGTTGTGCTATTGTTTTAATTCACAGACATCAGTTACAAGAGGGAAGAGGGAAGTGGTTGTGCCCTCCTTGCATTGTAGGAGGCCTGTGACATTTCAAGTCCTGTCTTTGTGTCCACAATTGGTGTATATTAACATCCTGGGGTGCATGATAAGCTGCGTGTGGTCCCTTTTACCACATGCACTGGGGTGTGTGATACGTGCTGTGGCCAGAGAGAGGGAGAGGGAGACAGCTCTGTCAAAATGGATGCTATACATATACTGACTGAGATTCCAGCAGAGTGTGGGTGTGTTTATGTGTGTATGGGTGTGTGTGGGAGGGGGGGTCTGATGCGATCCCTGAGAAGAACTAGACCTTACATGTGTTGTAAAACGATGCAGGCGTCTGCATGGGCTTTTAGAGAATGGATGACTTGGTCATCAGGAGGTTTTCGAAACAGTGAGGAGCACGAGTCTCTGCAATGCAGCACGGAGCAGAGCGGGGAGAAGAGAGCCTGTGTGGTACATCGAGCTCAGCACCCAATCAGGCGGCTCCATGTGGGGCTCAGACCAATCAGCAGCCTGCAGCTGAGGTTACAGACTGACAATTACAGGACAGAGCAGCGGGGAGAGAAGGCCTTCTGGGAAACCTGGACCCATCTTTTACCTCATCCCCCAACGCCCTCAATAATTGAGACAGATTAAAGAATAGGCTGAAGGATCTGTATGTGAGTAAGGACAAAGGTACGCTGATTTCCTACATTCAAGCATGGATGTCACGGCAGTATTCGGTGTATCAGCACGCTGTTGTGTGTGATCTTTCTTTTTATTCATGTTTTTTGCCAGGAAATGCTGGCATTCTTCATGTCCCTGTTTCTTCATGTGCCTTTGTTTTTGTGGCTTGACCTGCTCAGTACCCTGCGGGGGAAGATTGTCTGATGACAGGCGAGATGAGGAGGCCAGTGAAGCCGTTTCACTCCACCTCTGTCTGTCTCTGCAGATGTGCTGCATTTCTTTCTTTGCCCGTCATGTCATCTACCTTTAGTCATGGAGGAGGAGGAGGCGTGGGGAAGGGGGTGTATGTGTGTGTGTGTGTGTGTGTTGGTTGACAAGATAATTGGAATGGAAGTAGTATTTTCTAGTCTTTTCCACACAAAACATGACGTTGGACTGCTTATTTGTGAGTGAAATAAGTTTATTTGTGGGTGAACGCCTCAGAATGGCGAGCTGTGCTGTGGTGTCAGAGAGAATGGAAACAACGACAAGAACAGGTCACCAGCAAACACAAACTGACAATGAGAGAATACAGAAGTCAGACTTTAATTGCAAAGTGGTTTGTTGCTTACATGTACTTGGGCTTTCATTACACAATCCATATGATTGTTAAGACATGCTGTGTGAGAATGAATATAATTTATTACGTCTGTTTACATGCATTTTACTTGTTGGATGGCAGATGTTTCATACAATTTAAAATGCTGTTCATTATTTACACATGTAGTTTTATTTATCTGTGTTCAGTGGAGCAGATACAGAATTTATCCAGACCTTTATTGAAGATTTCTCAGTTCTTTGTTGTTCCTGCTTGCACTCAGACCTGCACTCTTGCAGATGCTGTTCTTGCACAGATTTCCCTTTCGGGCTCCGTAGGTGTACACACATAACACCCCACACTACTGCTGATGTGACGACCTAGTCAAAATTGACCAACCAGTACAGTCCTGTTTGGTCATTCGCCATCCAGAGATTTGTTATGTGTGTGTTTTATTTTCTTGCATGGCATTTGTAACAGTTGACAGACTCACCACCGGACATTTATATACATTTATTTAATGTAGTACAGGTACTCCTGCTATGCATGAGGTGTCGTTCATCTCTCAGTCTGAGGGAAGAACTAAATTAGACCAAAACATTTCCTGCCCTGACTTTTCCTGTTCATACATATTTCAAAACATGTGCCTGCAAAGTGGGAACATTATTCTGAATTTATGTCCATTTTCATTGTGCTTGTATAGCCCCGAACAACATCTGGAGTAACTTCAAATGCCAGTTTATTTCGTCATGCTACACAGTGTGATTCTTTCTTTTGTTCCTAAATAAATGTCCCAAACAGAACCCAAAATTCATCCCAGTGGAGAACTTTTTTCTCTGCAATAACTTCATCAACATTCAGACCAGTGATATATCAGCTTGCTTGACAGTGGAAGTCATGAAGAATCACGGCCATTCTGCCTCCGAGCTAAGTTGAGCCAAATTTCTTCCTTTCTGACAATAATGAAACTATACCTCTTTTCTCTGTCAGTGTGGCAGAGGAAGTGGGGAAGACTGAGACTGCGACAGAGGGAATGGAGATCTCAACACGTTCCAGGGGTAAGAACAGAGTAACAGGTCAGACCATATAGCATAGTACACAGTAAACCAAGTTTTTGTCTACTTTGTACAGTAGCTCATCATCATATTTGATATTTTATGTGTCTGCTGTGCTTCATGTCAAATCTTTGTCTCCACTTCAGATACAGGGCCGACAGACCGGACAGCCCCAAAGCGAAAGAGTCCATCTCACTCACCCAATGGTCACTCTTCAGCCGAGACGTCCCCCTGCCCCATGAAAAAGAAGAAGAAACCTGGTGCAGTGAGCAGCAGCAAAGACCAGGTAACACTCAAGGTGCAACCCACTATTCAGATGGTTAAATGGTTGATCTGCCTCCACCTCCCAACATCTGCTCCAAATCTCAAACTAGTCATGACCCTCACCATGTATTCACCCTTAAAGAAACCTCAAACGTACATCGTTCACATTGATACAAACCGTATCTTTAAATGATCTCAAAGGGTCAGTTCACCAACATCAGTGTAATCTTGGTGCAGAGTCTGATGATAGGACTCTGTATGAGTGCGAGGAGGTGAAGGAAACGACAGTAAACATTTACTTCTGTCTAAAACACCACGTTTCTGTTCAAAGAACGGCAGGAGTTTGCAGTATATTTTGTAGTGGTGCGTTCAAAGCTGACGACAGCAGCACGCGGCTCAACACCTGTGGCTGGAGGGCCCACAGTTGCGTCTGAGACATTTGTATCATCAGATGTTCTCCTGTCCTACTTGCTGCAGGCAGACATGTTTCGTTTCCTATTTGAAGACATTTTTCCTCTGAACTGTTCTGCTCCAGTTCAGACTTTGGCCAGATAGTGGCTGCAGCAAAAGTGTGAAGCTGAAATTCTTTTACTATAATCCCATCTAAGTGCTTCTGGTTCTGTCAGAGGCAACATATTATGATGGTACTATTTGATTTCCTCCTCTAGTCACTAAGTTTAAATTGGTTATAGTGCTAAACTCAATCATCTGCAGGACTCGACAGCATTAACTCACGTACAAGTGAAAACATTCAGGTCCTACAACACTTATTCTGCTCTTTGTGAATCGTCTTATCCAATAAAATCACACGCTCACTGGCAGCTGATAACGGATCTTTGTGTACACAATATGTGAGGCACTGCCTGTGGTGTAGTAGTTGTATATTTGTCGACACTCTAACGACTTCTGCCAGTTAAATTGAAATGACTGTGTATCCTCTCAGCACATTGGTGACGGTTTTCTCCTGCGATAAAATGTTTCAGTGTGTCATAGAACATGTCATAGAATAACAGAAATACACAGAGTTTGAATGTCACAGTGTAACAAAGAATGAATTGTACTGGCGTTTGTTGATGCTCTGCTTCTTCTGTCTCTGGGCTGATTTTGACCTTCCCCAACTTTGTGTTTCTTTTGCCTGCATTCCAGTCAGAACTAAGACATGGTCCCTTTTACTATGTGAAGCAGCCAGCACTCACCACAGACCCTGTTGATGTTGTACCGCAGGACGGCAGGAATGACTTCTATTGCTGGTTGTGCCACCGCGAGGGCCAGGTGCTCTGCTGTGAGCTCTGCCCCAGG
>CAAKHB010006957.1:15527-43261 GCA_901007665.1 Aeoliscus strigatus
GATGTTGTACCGCAGGACGGCAGGAATGACTTCTATTGCTGGTTGTGCCACCGCGAGGGCCAGGTGCTCTGCTGTGAGCTCTGCCCCAGGGTGTACCACGCCAAGTGCCTCAAACTACCAGCCGAGCCCGAGGGCGACTGGTTCTGCCCGGAGTGTGAGGTACTCACTCAGGAGTTTTTTGCGTCTATGCAGGTCGCAAAACACAGTTTAAAGAGTTTGTGTCCCAAGGTGTGTGCCTTGGTATTGGATGTGCTCCAATAAACTCTTCTTCTCTTGATGTCTTTTAGAAAATAACAGTTGCTGAGTGTATAGAGACTCAGAGCAAAGCCATGATGATGCTAACTATAGAACAGCTGTCGTACCTACTAAAGTTTGCCCTTCAGAAGATGAAGCAACCAGGTGTAAGTATTCTGCTCCCTCCACCTCTCTAGAGAGTTCATGCTACGAAGGGAAGTTTGGGACAGGAAGCTTCATTATAGATGACTCCCATATTTAATTTCTCTTACTCTACATTCAGATTTATGAACAAGGCATGTTTTACTTTCTGTCTGGTCTTGATGAGGTGCTTCTGCATCTGCAAACTCTCCTCTTTTGTGCCAGATGTTAATATCTGCACCCTGAAATTCTACCTGTCATCAGTATCAGTCCAGCATGGTGTAATACTGATTAGCATGTGCAGATGAGCTGTTACAGAACTAACATTCACAGTCATTGCTTATCATGGCTGGACGTCAACATGCCAGCTAGTGGTGAGGATACAGCTGCCCCTCTCGCTCTCTTTCAGGATCATCCTCGCTTGTCATCTCGCTCTCTCCATGCAGCTTCTACGCAGAGAAAGACTTTTAATTGGGTAATCAATTCCACCACTAACAAGACCCCGCCTTGATTTCGTTCATCCCCTGGTTTCTCTCCTTTTGTCTGAAGTGGCATTTAGAGTTTTTCCGTTTGAGCATGGTGGTAGCATGTTCACAGGCCGTAGAGGGGGGAGGTTTGGCAGTGACCTGGGTCTGAGTGTTCATGTACCTTCACTGTTTTATAGACCGAGCCCTTCCAGAAACCTGTGTCCCTTGAACAACATCCAGATTATGCTGAATACATTTTCCACCCAATGGATCTTTGCACACTTGAGAAGGTAAAAAAAAACCCCAAACACGTCAGAAGTGAGGAAGAGAAAGGTTTGAACAGTTTGTTAGTCGTACTCTCCGTCTTTGCTGTTTCTGCTCTAGAACATCAAAAAGAAAATGTATGGCTGCACAGAAGCGTTCTTGGCAGATGCTAAATGGATTTTGCACAACTGTATCATATACAATGGAGGTAAGCTGGCTGCACAATGTTTTTGAGTGATGATTAATTGTATCTACATTGTTTAACGGAAACCGTTTATCACTTTCCTTTTCTCAGGCAATCACAAACTTACAGCGACTGCTAAAGTGATAGTAAAAATCTGTGAACATGAGGTGAGTATGTATCTAAGAAGGCATTTGGGTGTTACGCTGAACTTTGGTCGTTTGAATGACTGGATGTGACTTTTGAATCTCTTGTTTGTAGATGAACGAGATCGAAGTTTGTCCTGAGTGTTACCTGTCTGCCTGCCAAAAGAGAGACAACTGGTTCTGTGAGCCTTGTGTAAGCTGACTAACTTGAGTTTTACGATTCTGCCGCATCAGCACCTGGTCAATCACACATCACTGGAAAATGTGCTCTTTGGTTCATGTCTGCAGAGTAATCCGCACCCTCTGGTGTGGGCCAAACTGAAAGGATTTCCCTTCTGGCCTGCTAAAGCTCTGCGAGACAAGGATGGACAGGTGGACGCCCGCTTCTTTGGTCAACACGACAGGTATCAGCTCTTTGCTCTGCAGTGAAAGCGTCTGCTGTGTTTTCTGTGGTTGCTGTCCAAAGGCGTTTTCCGAGCTGCGGTCAGGAAGTTGCAAACAGCACAACCAGACTTGAAGACGGCGGCGCAACATCATCCGTCAATATAAACAAACTGTTTTTGTGTCCATTTCAAGAAGTCTTACACACATTACTGCTTTCGTCGTGGGAATGTTGCTCCTGTGTTGTCGTACATAGAATAACGGACACAAATTCGAACACAAACAGTTTGTTTATCACACGGAACAAATGTCACTTGGACGTGAATTGGAACGCAGGGTGACTTTGCATTCACATTTGTGGCACGTTGTAGTTTCATAATATGATTCAAATCTTTATCCTTCAGGGCTTGGGTTCCTTTAAACAACTGTTACCTCATGTCGAAAGAGATTCCGTTCTCTGTGAAGAAGACCAAAAGCATCTTTAACAGTGCCATGCAGGAGATGGAGGTCTATGTGGAGAACATGAGAAAGAAGTTTGGAGTGTTTAACTACGCCCCTTTCAGGACACCCTACACTCCTGACAACAACTTCCAGATGCTACAAGACCCTTCCAACCCCTCATCCACCCCTGCCAAACATGACAAACAAGAAAAAATCAAACTGAGCTTCGATATGACGGCGTCACCCAAAATCCCTCTGACCAGGACCATGTTGTCGAGCGGTGGGGTGGGAGGGAGCACAGCAGGGCAGCGGCTCCCTCTCGGTGATATGCCTCGCTCCCCCATGAGCACCAACTCATCTGCCCATACGATCTCAGATGGGGAACAGGAACCAGCGGACAAATCCCAGACGAAAGCTCAAAATAGCCAGTACAGCATGAGTGACGAGTCCATGGACTGCACAGGTATTGCACCACACGGATTGTACATCAGGAAACACAAAACACATGAAATGACATGAACAAACTGGTCTCATTTGATGACAAACATTTCAGCCCCTCGACCTAGTGCAGCTGGCAGTTCACTGGACAGTCCTCAAGCTGCTGGCAACACCAAGCAGGAGAAGACACCACCAACAGGAAGCATTCTGAACCTCAATCTAGGTGATCACATCAGTAATTATCAGTTTCATATAATGTGTAAGCTCGGCACAGTATGTTTTTCTCATATGTTGCGCTCCTCCAGATCGGAGTAAGGCAGAAATGGACCTGAAGGAGCTCAGTGAAACGGTCCAGCAGAAGCAGGCGGCCACACCTGTCCTCACCTCTCCAAAAAGACAGATAAAGAGTCGTTTTCAGCTCAACCTGGACAAAACTATAGAGAGTTGCAAGGCACAGCTGGGTTAGCATCGTCTTTATCAAACGATACCAAACATTTCTGATTTATGTTGCCCTTCATTGTACATTTTGGTTTGTTTGCTGAATTATCAAATCCATTTACGTGCTTTCTTGCAGGTATCAACGACTTCTCTGTTGACGCGTACAAAGGTGTGGAACACAGCGACTCAGACGACTCTGATAAATCAGACTCCAGTGACAGCGAGTCCACCAGCGATGAAGGTCAAAAGACAAAGGGTGCCCAGGATGGAGCTCAAAGCGAGGAAGCCCAGAAGGAGCCTCCCAGAGGTCAAAGCAAAGACCAAGGTCCACCAAGCCAGGACAAGGAGGGCAAACCTGACACACTTGAGGTATCAGAGTCTGCAGAAAGAGAGGGCAGTGGGTCACAGGCAGATGTGCAACCTGCAGAGAACGTAAGCGCAGATTCTGAGAAGGAGACCAAAGCACCTCCAGCGTCACCAGTCACCAGGGAAAAGATTCAGGTGAAAGATGAAGCGAAGCAGCTTGTGCCAGTGGAGGACTCTGACTCAGAGAGGGAACTGGTCATTGACCTTGGGGAGGAACAGGGAGGAAAAGACAGGAAGAGAGGCAGAAAAGACAACGGGGCTGTGAAAGAGTCGTCTGCACAGAAAACTGAAGGTGAGAGGTCCTTTTTATGGTAATACAAACACTGAACACTTTTTGATTTGTATATTTGTATATGTATATAAAAAGAATATAACCCACCTCACCTATACTTTTTTTTGAAGGTAAAGCCCTGACTCTGTCAACACTCCCATCTCAAAACAGCACAACCCCCTCCACTCCCTCCAGTGTCTCCTCACAGTCCACTATGGCCATCCCTGTCACCATGGTCTCCTTCACAACTCCCTCTCCTGCAACTATTAGCCTTGCCACAGTGTCCAATGCTCCTGCAACACCGCCTTCTTCCTCCTCCTCCTCCTCCTCCTCCTCAGCCACCACCACTCCAGCATTGAAGAAACAACGCCCTCTGCTGCCGAGGGAGATGGTTCCAGTGGTGCAGAGGGCGGTGGTGTGGAATCCCACCGCCAAGTTTCAGACCTCCTCGCAGAAGTGGCACATGCAGAAGGTGCAGCGTCAGCAAAAGAACCAGCAACCTGTGACAACCACGCCGGCATCCCCGCCCGGACAAGGCCCTGCTCAGGTGCTGACACAGATGCACGCAGCAGGAAGTGACTCACCGTCAGGGACCTCATCTTCATCGCAGCAGTCCTCACAAAGCACACGCTATCAGACCAGGCAGGCTGTCAAAGGTAGATAACATGACTACACTGTCACTGTCATGTTTCTTCAAGTAATAAGAAAATATGAGTTAATGTACAAATGTCTTACATGAAATAAGATCTCAAATTACTTTCCTGTTCCTGTTGTCAGTTGATGCTGCCACCTAAAAGCCTTTTTTTTAAATCGTAGCCGTTCAACAGAAAGACTCTCCACTCAGCACGTCCACGTCAGCTGTCACCCTGGTTTCCAGTAGTCCAGCCTCTGTTGCCATGATAGCAACCTCGAGTTTAGGCACAGCTGCTTCGTCGTCACCTGGGACAGCAGACCTGTACATTCCCACTGCCTCAGCAGATGTTGCTGCAGACATTGCCAAGTACACGACCAAAGTTAGTTTCATTTTTAGTTAGGAGTTTTGTATATGTATATAACGTTTCGTCCTGAGTCTTATATCTGCAGGACTTTGGTTAGATTCTTTTTAGTAGTGCCATTTTCTCCATTCTCTCATTAGAAGCTATTGTCTTGTGTGGTAACTTTGGCACCAACTGATCGTTTTCTGAATTCAGATGAACATAGGAACTGGATTTACGCGTTTGGTTTATTATAAACCAGTGGCACAACATGTGTTTTTGGTTGTTACTTGCAATTGTTGCTTGTTTGGATATTTATCTCATTCATCCATGAAAGTTTTTTTTTCAGATTTTAACAGACTTCTCTTTGTTAGATAATGGATACCATCAAAGGCACAATGACTGAAATCTACAATGACCTTTCTAAGAACACCTCAGGGAATACGATTGCAGAGGTAGGTATCTCTTTGGGGACTCAATTCCTCTCAGAGCGTATCAGTTGCTTTCCATGTGATCCTTTGCTTCCTCTAAAGCAGGGTGTCAAATCCGGTCGCTGAGGGCCGCCTATCCTGCATGTTTTAGATTTCACCCTACTCCTACCTCACCCGAATCAGTCTCTGTGAAGTTCTGGTGAGGCCTGGCAACAATCTTCTGATTGGAATCGTGTGTTGGTGCAGGGTGACATCTACAGGCAGCCCTCAAGGGCCAGAATTGACACCTGTGCTCTAAACTTCATAGTCTAAAGCAGGGGTGCCCAGTCCTTGAGACCTATCCTGTATGTGTTAGATTTCACTGTACTCCCACCTCACCTGAATCAGTTAAGTTCTACAGAGGCCTGACAACAAGCAGCTGATTTGAATCAGGTGAGTAGGAGCAGGGTGACGTCTAAAACGTGCAGGATAGGTAGCTCTCCAGGGCAGGTTGGGGCACCCCTGCTCTAAAGCCTTGATTGATTTTTTTTTTCCGTCCAGATCAGACGACTGCGAATCGAAATTGAAAAGTTACAGTGGTTGCATCAACAAGAGTTGTCGGAGATGAAGCACAATCTTGGTGAGACCTTTTGTGAATCTGCACAGATACTGTACAATGCATGTAGACTGTTTCCCCAGCAAAGTGCGACACGTTCTGCTTGTGTTTCGATCGTTTTGTGTGTGTCAACAAAAGAGCTTACAATGGCAGAGATGAGGCAGAGTCTGGAGCAGGAGCGAGAGAGGCTGGTGACTGAGGTGAAGAAGCAGATGGAGGTTGAGAAACAGCAAGCAGTTGATGAAACAAAGAAGAAACAGTGGTGTGCAAACTGCAGGAAAGAGGCCATCTTCTACTGCTGCTGGAACACCAGTTATTGTGATTACCCTTGTCAGCAAGCCCACTGGCCAGAACACATGAAGTCCTGCACTCAGTCAGGTAAGCACCAGTGCCGGGATCAACATGTAATCGATTGCATTCACACACTCCTGTTTAATATCCTCATTTATAAACTTCTTATCAAGTCCTCATCGTGTTCTCTGCCTGCATAACTGTCAGATACATATTTCAGATCTCGCTCTCCCTCTCTCTTTTTTTTTAACTCTCGGTCTATCAATAGCTACGGCCCCGCAGCAAGAACCAGAGGCGGAGTCAGTGGCAGACCTCCCCAACAAAGGGTTAGGGCCGTCTGGCAGTGGCCCAAACCTTCTACGGGATATACCAGCCTCTGTGCCATCAGATAAAGACTGTGATACAGAGACCAGCGGGGACAATGTTGCTGTCACTTTATCATAACTGTTTTGAACATACTTGAAAATGTAAATGTGTAGATTGTCTTTTTTTCCACTACGTTGATGTTAGTATCATTGGTTCTGTTCAAGTTGCTGTACAGGAAGCAATCAGAGTTATTTTTATTTCTATGTTTTTGCTTGCCCTCCTGGGTTTACATACCGCCCCCACTGCACAGTGATCTGTAACACATTTTAAATGTGGAAACTAGACTGACAGCAGATACGGAGTTAGTACTAGAGGGGCCGGTTTAAGACATGTGAACTGCATGAGCACTCATTTGCAGTCTAAAGAGAGTTGTGAGTATAATGTTCATAAAAGCATGACTGTCTCAAAACATACATACGTTTAAGCAGGTTAATGTAACCACCTGTAATGGACACCCATACTATTCTAGTATGACTGTTGACAGAAATGTCTGAAAAATGTCTGTAAATTACTTATTTTGTAGTATATCTTAATTTATTTGTTATATTGCCTGCTGTACACTGCAAAAAATGACAAATATATATGTTTTAAACAGTTTGTTTCTGTGATAAAACTTGGTGACAGTAAATCGCAGTTATTAGTTGCAGTTTTAAGTCAGTCAGCACAATTTAAGTGATATATCCTGAAAAATTCTTTCTTCCAAACTGCTTTTGTCGCAGGTGATTGGTAATTAGTTCAAACCTCATAAATCTTTAAGACCTTATCAAGATTGTAATTTCAAGAGTTATGACAAATTTCATGTAAAGAAAGTTTATAGTGACCTTAAACGTGCAGCTGTTACAGATTAAGAACATGTCTAAGCTCTTTTACTGATAACATTGAATGGTAATATGACAAGGTGGTCAGCAACAAATACTTTGTTACACTACAAAACAAAAATCCAGCAAATTCAGTGATAAGTCATAATATAATAGACGTACAATATGTAACGTGGGTTTTAATTTTGGAAAACTCAAAACGTAAATGGTAAATCACTGTGGCGAACGTCCTGTTTACAGCAACACTTCCCCTCCTGAGCAATGGGGGCGCTGCAGACAACGTCTGTGTTTAGTGTCCGTCAGCCATCTGCCGCAGTCAGTTAGCTCGAGCAGGAATGGAAAATGGAGGATTGACTGAGGAATGAACGCGAACACATTTTTGGCATATCGCTTGCATTGGTGGGTAAAATACAAGTAATAGCAATTTAGTCATTCTGTTATTTGGCTTTTGTGACATACATTCGTGTATATGGCTACCTTTTGCATCGGTTGACTCGTTTGCTCGACGTATCGGGAGCAAGGTTGAACATGATGCTCTCGTTAGCTATAACGATAACGAGTGTGCAGCTAGTTAATTTCGCTGTGGCCATTCGTGGAGGTCCAGTTTGAATATAGCTAATTCATAGCCTTTTGCATATTTGTGTATGTTCAATTGGTTCTAAAATTCTAAAAGTAAAATTAAGAGACGCCGTTAGCCGTTAGCTCGAGGCAACCAGCATTGGTAGCTAACGTAATGTTTTGAAACAAAAGCTGACTGATCGAAACCAAGCGATAAGTCAAGTAAACGCAAAAATTCTATGTGTATGTATGCGCTCACTTTAATAATGTAATAGTAATAGCAGCGTGAACAATTCCACTTGTCCCCGCTCTTCATGCTAGCTAATGCTAAGTGGTTCCGCGTATCGACTGTGCGGCCATCATTTGTGTACGGGATGTTAACGCTGGAATCTCATGTTACAGTTCATGTTGTCCTTCCCCAATCTTTCCCTCTTGTCTATCTACTAATGCCAATCACATCGACGTTGGCATTGTATGGTAATCGATGTGCTAATGTGTTTAACTGTGATCGGGGGATTGTGCGTGGCTAGATTAAATCCAACAAGGCCGCGGTCAGCTTCGCCGCAGAGGCGGGCGGGAATTAAATCACACGCAGTTGCACCACTCGCTGCTAGCGATCTTAATCTGATGGTCGATAAAGCGGATTTCGGTTTGTCGGCAGGTGTTTGTGCTTGTGTATACAGAGGTTGGTTACAGTGGTTGACTTTGATAACCGTACCGGGCCCCTCCCACCTCTCGTGGCCCCCCACTCCTTCACGTGGCACGGTGTCGTGACCACAGGCCGCGAACCGGAGCGGTCATGTCGTTAGTGTGCGTGTGTTTCCAAGGTTTCAAAGTCCTCTAGGTGTTTGTGTATATTTATAAACATGTGCTATTGACTTCGAAACGCAAACAATGTACATTGTATTGTGCATTTCTTAGACATTAATAAAAGTATCTCTAGTTAGTGGTTGTTCTTGTTGAGCAACGTTAACACATTTCCTGTCATTATAGAAAGATGTGGCAGCATTGCAACTTATTAAAAAATGTGAACAGTGTAGTGTTTGCAAATGACAAATACCCTGTTGCTGAACCCGGGGTCTCTGTGAAACATCCTAACATGTTTTTTCTTCCTTCTGGCAGATACTTCACCAAGATACATGTTTGTGCTAAGCCTCTTTTGGTTAAAGAACTGCAGGTACAGACGTTGATGACTTTAATTTAATCTGATAAATATCTTGAACCCTGCAAATGTTCATGAAATCACTATTGTTCACAGGCTGTAAATATCTATTTTTTGTCTCATGTAAAGCAAAGACTGCGTGCATGATACAATGCCTGCTCATACACACTTGATTGGAATGATTGAACCTCATTGACACTCTGCAGAGGCCTGAAAACAAGCTGTTGATTTGAACCGGGTGTGTAGGAGCAGGGTGACATCTAAAACATGCTGGTGTTCTGGGAGGACCAGAGTTAGGAACCAAACTGCATTACACATGAAAAACAATCCTTTGAGCGTCAAATGTGTCTATCAACCTTACAGATAGCAAGGTGTTAATAAGAAATGAAATTATTTCTAAGGGGCTGTGTGCGTTTCAAAGAAACATGAATATTTCATATGTCTATGTCTACATTTGATTAGAATGTCCATTTAATCTTGAAGAATGTGATATAATCGACAAATGTGAGGTTGAAAAGATTTGTTTACTACATGCACTGGTGCACACAATTTTTTTAATTGGGAACCTGGGGTTTATGACCAAACTGAGGGTTTATCAGCTATGTCAGTCAGTCAGTACTGTTTGCCTTGAACCACAAACAGAATATTCAAAGTTGTTAGATGTTTTTTGTTAATGTGAAAAGATGTTATAGTAAAAGTTTGGGAACTTAATGATTGTATGTGCCCGTTTAGCTGCAGTGCTAACTAAATACATGACTACATAATTACCAAACAGAACCCATGAAGACGAATAATTTCTTTGCCCAGAATTTCACAGCATTCTTGGGTCTCGAAAAAACCAAAGGTGCAACTTAGCAACAAATAAAAGCTTGAAAGACTCAAAATATGTCACAGTAGATTGAAGAATGAAAAGAGTGACTCATAGCTGGTCTTTTGTGCTTTTCTCTTAATTGTAGACATTCATTTCAAAGTAGTGGTTGACTCCATCATCTATGGAGGAGAATGTGAGCCCTGAGCTCTCTCTAGCTCCCATGCCAGAGCAGAGCCAGGACCATATGGATAACAGCTCTCAAGGTACCCTGGATGAGCTTTTTTTCCTTTAAAAATAAAGGGTGGTTGTATTGTTGCACTGAGCACAACTGCCTATTTAACTGATTCGTGGTTGACCACAAAGTAGTCAGTACTTTACTAGCAAGGTTACTATGTTGCATTTTTGTAGTTGTCATGATTTCTTATGCTCATAGCCCTTTGTGACTCTGTTTGCAGGTGTAGAGGAAGAGCATAATGAGCAAAAACAGTTGTTCCCAAAAGAAAGCGAAGATGTGGCCAAAGATACGCTAGATGAGTCACACAGATCTCCCAAAGCCAGTAGTGAAGTCAAGAAAAGTTGGGTCTTCCGTCAGTCCACCGTTGCAAAGCGAGAGATGCCAGTGGAGACGGCAAACAGCCTTGAAAACCGCTGCCCTGTACGCCGTAGTGGCAGGCAGTCAAAGCGTACTGACAAGCTAGAGGAGTTCCTCTCTACTACCAAAAGAATAACAAGAAAAAGTGCTCCTCCCAGTTTGGAGAGTGGAGATCCTCCCTCCCAAACCCCAACTGACGCTGAAACGGCCTCTGAGGCGAGCTTTGACGGGAACGCTGACACAAAGACGGTGGAAGACAAGGTGGAGCCATCAGACAGGAGGACGAGAAGTTCTACACGAAAACAGACCCAAATGAAAACTGGAGGTGTCAGACAGACCCGAGGAGGTGGTGGGACGGCGGTCAAAGACGAAGAAAGCTCTGAAAATGACGAGGCCGATAAAGATTCTGCCAGAAAAACCCAGTTACACAGTGATGGCGAGGAGAAGAAATCTTTCAGTCCAGATGTGGGGAGTACTGATAAAGACCAGCCTCATCCAGAGATTGATTCTAAGAATAAAGAGAAGATTGAGGAGAATGAAGAGCACCTAGATAAAAGCGATGAGGATGAAACTGATGAGTCGTCGGAAGAAGAGAGCGACGAGAGCACAGACAATTCTGCGGTGTTAGTGAAGCGGGGACCAATAAGAACATACATCAATAAAACGAGGGCGGCCAATAAGAACACGAGTCCTGGTAAGGCCTCTGGCCCTGCCAACAAGGGCTCCGCTCCGATCATGAAGGATAACAAGTCTCGAGCTATTCAAGGTGTTGCCAAGCAGCGGAACCCCCAAATGGCAGAGGACGATGAGAATGACACTTCCACGTCTTCGTCTTCGTCGCTTGACTCCGATGAAGGAGGATATGACCCCAACGCACTTTATT
Source organism: Aeoliscus strigatus (assembly GCA_901007665.1). Classification (NCBI taxonomy): domain Eukaryota; kingdom Metazoa; phylum Chordata; class Actinopteri; order Syngnathiformes; family Centriscidae; genus Aeoliscus; species Aeoliscus strigatus. The sequence goes on from CAAKHB010006957.1 coordinate 26,777, forward strand.
GCATATGTCGCCAGAAGCACAACAAAAGGTGTGTATTATCTATTGTTGCTTCAGTCTAGTCAGCCAAATTAATTTGTTGTTTTTGTTAACACTCTGTTACTTGTTTGTGTCAACCTACTACTGTCCGCGTCTTAGTCTCCAGCGAAGTTCACTGACAAAACAGACTGGAATTTGTCTGCGTATCTCTTTTTATAAGAGTAAAGATACTGGTATGAGATGATGTGCTGTCGTAAAATACATTTTTAAAATACAAAAATGCATTCCGTACAGTTGTTTGGGGGAGTCAGCGGCACCACTGACTGGGTGAACTCATTGAAATGCAACAGTTGAACCATGGTGCTCTAGTTCTTTCAGAGCCCTTTCACACAGGCACTGCACATACATGGCAGAGACTAACCAGGATACTATTTTTTAAATAAATTGCATCATATTTATTCCGTCAATAAAAATTATGAATGCCGAATTTAGTAATGGAAAAAAATATTTTTTAAATGTGTGTACATTTGAAACATTGTCACAGATTTTGTCAAGTTCTCTCAGAAAGTGAAGCTACAAATATCCTCCCCACTAGGTTCATGATCTGTTGTGACCGCTGCGAGGAATGGTTCCATGGGGACTGTGTGGGTATCACGGAGGCCCGCGGGCGCCTCATGGAGAGGAACGGGGAAGATTATATCTGCCCCAATTGCACGGCCAAGAAAAACCAAGTGGTCAGACCTGCCACATCCATCCTGTCTTTGAGCACAGATATTGGGAAACACAAAGTTGTTGCTCCAGGTGCTGCCTCCACTGCAGAGAAGGCCAGCAAGGCATCTGACTCCAGTCCCGCAGCAGGTCAGGCTGTGGCAGCGCCTTCATCCTCCACATCCGAAGAAAAGGGAGTAGAAGACATGGGCATCAAAGGCAGAATAGAGAAAGCTACCAATCCAACTGGGAAGAAGAAGATCAAGATCTTTCAGCCGGTAGGTTCTTGTAAATGGAAAGTTAGTTGGATTTGTCGTAAACATGAACATATCTCTATGGGAACTGTTTACTGAAGGTTCCACCACTGAACTGCCACAGTTAATTCTGAAAGTATTCCATGAGCAGTTCTAATGTTAAACTTGTAATTTTACTGCAGTCACAATCAGTGTGTGTGGTCTGCTAGCATCTAGAGACTGAAAATTGGAGGGAAAAGCTAGTTTAAACAACAATGGCGTCAGGCTGTTTGTCCCGCTTAAAATGTTTTGTAAAACAGAGAGAAGTGCTGACATTGTCTTGGCCCTTGTCTTAGATCTTTGTCACCATTATCTGTTGATCGTGTTGTGTTGCTGACTTGGAGTAGTCATTACAGCAGCCAGCCCAGCCAAAGGCCAGCCAGAAGGTGGGATCGACTGTTGAAAAGAAGGCGGCCCCCGCAGGCGAGCAGAAAGAGGTGCCAGACACCGAGCACAAGGTGGCATCAAATGTGGAGGTGAAAACGTCAGGAGCCGCAGCAGCAACGGAGGTGGAAAGTGCGCAGGTGGCCGATTCTTCGCTTCCCAAATGTATCGGGCCTGGCTGTGAGAATAACGCCCAGCCAGACTCTGTGTACTGTGGAAATGACTGTATCCTGAGACATGCTGCTGCAGCTATGAAGTCCTTCTCTAATGTCAAAGACCCCAAGCTGGACAAGGCCCCGGCTCAGAAAAACAACTCTTCGCCAAAGGTAATTTGGAGCACCTGAATCGGCCCGTTGTCCTTTCTGTTGTGTAGTCACATAAAAGATGTGTGGGTTTACAGACTTGAGTTCTAAGCTCCAAGGTACAAGTCAATAGAAGTTGAGTATTCTTTATCACAGTGCTCTGAGTAGTCCTCGTCTCATGTGTCGACCACATAAAGAAACACAAAAGTTGTGCCTTTGTCATTCATGTACAGTTCATCAGAAGGCTACAAATTTACCAAGCTAATTGGCTTTCCACTTACTTCACAGCTGCTGTTTATCATTTGCCTGAGTCAGCTGTTTGTAGTGCATTTAGCAGTAGTAAATGGTGAACACATACTACTGTTGTAGGACAAGGAAAAGTGTCAGCAGACCCGAAAAACATTCAGAAGTCTCACTCCTTCGGCAGGCTTCAGTGACGGTGCATCTTGGTGATGCTGTATAATACAGTTTAGCATAGCTGCGGTGTTGACACGCATATATACACACACTGCAAACCTGCGACATGACACAGACTCACCGCACCTGTCTGATCAACCACTTGCTGTCGTATGTTGCAGGGATGTTTCCACACAGCTGATTATTTCCTCAATTTTGAGCTATGAATGATCTAATTGAGTCTGTGCCATTCTGTCACCCAGGAAAATGTGAATTGCACAGGTTCTCTTGTTTTATGTTAGGTTAGATACCTCAGTCTGGTCAAAATTTAACCATTAAAGATTTGCTGGCAGTTAAGTGACCCAGATCATTACTCAGTTTGTGTTGGTGACCTGCTCAGATGGAGGTCACGTTCACTGAATCTGTCACCTGACAAATCTGGTGAAATTGAATTACTGCACCTCCAGAATCTCAACTGAATAGCCATATGTAGATATTCCAGTGTTTGTTTCCTCCTGGACTGCCAGTAATACCTTTACAGTTTATTCATACACATCAGGGTGGTGGGAGAACATTTGATATGCTTTTCTCATCTTGCATTGCCACCTTAAATTAGCTTAATATTCGCCTAGATTTCCCTCGGCAGTAATTAATGAATTCAAGTCATCAATAGAACGCCCTATTAAATGCTTCCACTTATGATTTGTTGCTGTTCTTGGCTTTTCGTTATGTAACTCACCTCTTCCATTTATAGCAGAATTGAGAAACAATGCTGTGCTGTCATGACTCCAAAGGTCAGATGAATGCGAGTGTCCAGAAAGCCGAATTCAGTAAATGATGCTGCACACGGTCCAGTGTTCATCTTTTCATGTGTGTTTCATGTGGCGTGTTGAGGGATAAGGGGTTGAGTTAAAAACACCTGCCCCCGATAAACCCATCACAACCCAAGCAGTGTTTGAAATACATTTTGTCAGACGATGCAGACGTTGAGCTATAATTGTACATGACGAAAAGTCAGTGACGGCTGATCACACGGTCATCGAAAACATTTCTGGTAATTTATCCAGAATATGAGGACACATGCCCTTAAATCAAAGCTCGAATTGGACATCGTTCAGTGGTTAGCTCCTCCCCAGTGATAACCCCCTGAATGTGTGCATTTCTTCTACGCAGAGGACTGCTGCTGGTGGACGGACACAGAAGAGGAGCAGGGACGACATGGAGAGTGATGAAGTTCGCAGCCCTAATCCAGATGAGGATGACGAAGATGAGCATGCAGTGGAACACCCGCCCTCACCGACCACTGCGTCCTGGTCCAGCGACCATAATTACATTGCAGTAATGCCAGAAAAGACTACACCCATATCACCAACAGTGTTAAACAAAAAGTGTATGTATCTCTTTGAGGGTCTTGGGCTATTGTTGAAATCACATTGTTGTTTTTCCACTGTAAGTGTGGTTCCTGTTGTGCTAGCACACTGTAGACATCCATACGTTTGGGGAGGAGCATGAGTGCTCTGGAGATGAACTCCTCTGTAGTAGGCTTAATCATCATTTGCTAAGTGTTGTGATTTCCGTGTCACCGTTTGGTTGGTCGGGGAATTGTGGCAGCTGTTGAAAAGGTAAGTGAAATGTCTCTTGGGTGAGTATCAAATAACTTTGAGGATATTCATTTTTAAAAGCCCTCCAGAGATCCTGCACACGGACATCTTTTCACTGCGTCAGTCTTTGAAAAGGTGAATGAAGGCTGTGAGAGGACAGTCCAAAATATTTGAGAAGCAGCATTAGCTTCAATTAGGCTACGTTACTTCAAATTCCTACCTAGTCCTGTTACAAGGCAAACTGAAGCAACAACAGTAGAGGTGTTAAGGCAGGGGGCTGGAGTTGTAGCTACCAGTACTCTGGTCTACTTCCAAGGAGCTTACTTCCCAAATTCTTTTTAGTGCAGTAAGGTCATATTTATAGTTTTAAATTTAGGGCCCAAAGGGAAAAGGGCCAGAATTAAAGCAAACTGAGGCATCGCTGCAGATTCTGATGCCTCATCATCACACTTGATGAAATAGTGGGCAGGCTGAAAGTCTCTCCCTGGGTTCTTCTGTAGCATCAGCAGTTTTCTATCAGGTGCTCTCAGCAGCAGGTAGGTACGTAGACCCCCACCCAGTTTGTGTGGACCATCCACATTGCTCATATTAAGCTGATGGTCGTGCATGAACCTGTTCAATCAGCTCAACCTTGTGTTGTACTTTTTTATTCCTCAGGGTAACAAGTTTTTATATTTAATATAATGCACCACTTATGGTGGGAAACTGGCTCAAAATAAAGGGTGATACGACAGATTTTTGGATGCCTTGATTGATTCTGTGAGCAGTGTTGGCTTGCTGTCCTGACCAGTTCAACCAAACAAGCAGAAGTCATGAATCGACACTTTGAGAAGATGTGAAGCCCAAGATGTCACAGAGGCCGAGCGGCTGAAAAAGACATGACCTCTTCCTGACAGACCCTGGATCACCTGGAGATACTGCAGTGAAGTTCGAAGGTGGCAGAGGAAGATGGAGATCTGAGTGCTTTGTTGAGGGAAATACAACTTGAGGTTTTTGACAGTTGTCACTTAAAGAGGTCTGAGCTGTATCAAGTGGGGCCTTTGTTGCATTGTGGATGTTCACCTGTTAACTCTGTTTCTCCATGGAAACCATTCAAGGCATTTTATTTGATGCTTGGTGCTGAGTACATGAAGGGATATTAAGTCATTTCCTGTCGTGTTTGTTACAGGAGGCAGTTACTAAGCTACTCTGTTGATGTGAAGAATCTCATGTTCTGATCGTCACACACCTGTTTATGCTTTGGGTCTTAATGCTGCTGAAATAGTTTCAGCCCTAGAACTCTGCAGGCGAGTTTAATAGTTTGTTGCAAAGTGAATTTAGTTTGTATGCATTGTGAGCTATAAATGAGAGCGACATGCCTGTGAATGCGACATCTGTCCAGTTGTCTTTGTGGTCACAGTAGTGCCTTGCACCATTGCGTTGGTGGTTCTAGTTTGCGCGGTGAAAATTGTAAAAAAAAAAAAAAAGATTTACAGATTTAAGATTCAAGATTTATTTTTTATGAATAAGTTAACTCAAGTTTCTCTCTTTTTCCTTTGACCGCTGTATGTTGCGTGGTCAGTGTTCATGAGCCGTTTTGTTTGAGTTGTCAGTGATGCAGGTGCAGTAAATCCGAGCGTATGACGTAGATGCGTCCTCTGCTTTAGAAAGGGTAAAACCCTTGTAGCCGTAGTTCTCTCTCCTCGGTTGCGTCCAGAAGGTTTAGTACCAAGACTTGAGTGGCTCCCTCCTCCACTGACCTGTTACCACTGAGAGTTCAGATACATTTACCCTTCGATGATCATCGCCCCCAAATGATGCTCCTGAAGAAAATGCTCATTTCCTCTAATGGGCATGCGTAAACAGCCTCATGTATCTGCCACAAATAAAGAGGGACTAGTTTTGCTGCTGCACTTTGTGTTTATTCCAGTTTGTGTATTGCAGTGTTATAGGTGTGTCGGACTGAGGTTGGATTTGCTCAAAATGGGGGCTCATTGTAATATTCATTTATTACATGTTGGGTTTAAATTAGTGAGTTGAAAAGTATTCTCACATATGTCTTTGAATGATATAAAACCATGATTGAATGTATGCAATCTATCCTCGTGGTCATTGGCGGCACGTTTTAAAATGTGAAATCTTGCTTTGTGATTTGTAGCCCCTCCCAAAGAAGAGAGGCAGAGCGAGAAGCCGCCAGTCGCAACACCTGAGAAATCTTCAGTTTGCGCTGCACCAGTCAAAGTGAAGAAGTCCACAACTCCTAAAGGATCCAAGGTTTCCTCAAAGAGTCAGAAGACTTCCTATCAGCCCCCCAGCACGAGGTCCTCCAAGAAGCCTGTGACACTCCTGAGTAAAAGTGCAACCAGGTCTAAGAAGCCAGGCCCAAAGGCTGCTGGCGCGCCGTCTCCCTTCCCTCCAGGTCCCATCCACGCCACAGGAGCTCTGAGAGTCAGCAAGTCCAACTTCACCATTCCCAAGAAGCCGCAGCAACAGAAGGACCCGCCGTCTCATACCCAGTCCTCGTCATCCAGAGTCCCATCTTCCCCACGTCCTTCAGCTCCCCCCAGCCATTCTTCATCCTCCCGACCTCATCCAGCCACCTCAGCACCGGTGTCCACCATGCCGCCGCCTCCCAATAATCAGATGAGGCAGAATATCCGTCGTTCACTGACAGACATCCTTTACAAGAGGTGAGGCTCTCACACGTTCTATGTTCCTCTCATGTCGTACGCGTACATCTTTGGCTCAAACACACTTGGATGTTCTTTGTGCTCTCTAACAGGGTGAGTGACAGTGATGATCTGAAAATGACTGAGAGTGAGGTTGCAAGGCTGGCGGTGGCTATAGAAAAGGAGATGTTTCACCTCTGCCTTAGCACTGACAGCAAGTACAAGAACAAGTACAGGTCGCTCATGTTCAACCTCAAGGACCCAAAAAACAAAGTGAGTGGACACAAACCAACCAAAGCCCTGACCTGTTTGACGTGTGTAAGTTAAGTGTGTCGTGTTTTGTCTCAGGGTTTGTTCTACAGGGTGATTGGTGGTGAGGTCAGCCCCTTCAGGCTGGTGAGACTAAGTGCTGAGGAGCTGCTGTCCAAGGAGATATCTGAGTGGAGGAAGCCTGACGCTTCGGAGGTAAACTCCCCTTCATTGACGAGCAAAGTTGGGAGTGAAAAGTGGTTTAATTTCAAAGACGCATGTGGTTGTTTTCCGGCAGGCTCATTCTTCAAGGGCCCATTCAGGCCATTCCAAACTGTCCAGCAGGCACGACTCAGGCTCGCATAGCATGGATACGGAGGATGCTCCACCATCATCAGATGCGGATGTATGTATCTCTGCCAGCACTTCATCTGCTCGCATGGCTTCTGCTGTAGTAAGTGCTACTGCTGTTTTTTCTCCACTCTTTTTCCTTTCCCGTAGAATCCCGTCATGTATAGACCACTCAAGTGTATGTTTTAAAGCCACCACAGCTTTCCTCTTCTTTCCTTCTGGGCCTTTATCTCTCTTTGTCGTCAGTGGGCACTAAACCTACTCACACCTACGCTGGGACACACATCAATTTCAGTCGTCCACTGCGGGATTGTCTGTTCCGCCTGAGTTTCACTGCCATCATCCTCTGTGTTTCCAGGACCAAGATGAGTCTAGCTCCACTCCTTCGGGCACAAGTCAGCCCTCTGCCGCTGAGGGAGACAGCAGCATGCCGGACATCTTCAGCAGCATGCTCAAAGACACAACGTCAGAGCACAAGACACATCTATTTGACCTCAACTGTAAAATATGTACAGGTAAATGAAACGTAAAAGCACAATGTGCATGCACTGGCTCATCTGCTGTATGAAAGCTAACATTCTTACCATTTGTTGATAACATATCGCTATTTAGGTCAGAAGACAGAAGATGAGCCAGCGTCTAAGAAACCCAAACATACCAAGAAGCCTGACGCGATCCCACCCAGACAAGAGACACATTTGTCTAGGACGGTGGATGTTGGCCACCCACAGGTGCCCACAGCCTACCAGTACCCACAGCCCATCCCTCCACCTTACCAGGCCAGCATGGACACAGCCATTGCAGAAGCTCAGATGCAGCTTTACCAGGAGAGTCTCAGTAGCCTGGCCCCTTTGACCCAAACCCCGTCCGTCACTCCGACCGTCTCCTCTGTCAGCATCACCCGCAGAGACCCACGCATGGCAAGACACGGCCCTGGTGTTACCGTTACGTACACGGCTCCTGAAAAACCCAACAACAACCCGACAGAGTCCCTCCCTGTACCTGTTACTGCTTTTGTAGATGTCGCAGCCAAGGCACCCCTGCCTATGCCGCCTGCGCCGCCGCTGTCAGTGGCTGTGTCCAAACCAGCTAAAACCAGGTGCTCTTCCTTTTCAAACTTCCTCTTATTACCTCTTACCAGGAATCTGTTTTTAAAATCCCTGTGTTTTGCTCATACGGCACATTCTTCATAAAATTGAGAACTAGCTTTTGAAATGTATCGATGATGCAGAAGTTCTAACATTCTGGCTGTGAGTTTCTTACAATCTACAGCCAACTTGCTTATTATGGTGTTTTTTCATATGCTTTGTCTTGATCCTCGCTAAAAGAAAGATGTTTGTGTTTTCAGTACATCTGAGCCTCCGCCTGAGGGTGAGACAGCAATCTTCCTCCATGGTCAAGAAAAGATATGGAAAGGATTCATTAACATGCAGAATGTGGCAAAGTTTGTCACGAAAGCTTACCTAGTCTCTGGATCTTTCGAACACTTGAAGGAGGTTAGTACTTTGAGTCAGTTGTATAAAACCACAGTTTACATTTACAGCATTTAGTTGGAGGTCAATTTACAACTCATGCTACAAATGTGAACTCGCATCAAAGTGATTTGAAAAAACGAGCTCGTACAAGTGTTCCAAGCTGTTTTGCTAATATTCTGCAGGACTTGCCAGACACCATTCTTATCGGTGGACGAATCCCTCCAAACACTGTATGGGACTATGTCGGGAAACTGAAAACCTCACTGTCCAAGGTTTGGACGTCTTGAGAATGTCTGGTGCATTTCATTTGGTACTGTGGAAGTTTCACACTGATTCGTACTGTCTGTGATTGTAGGAGCTGTGTCTGATCCGTTTCCACCCGGCCACAGAGGAAGAGGAGGTGGCATACGTCTCTCTGTACTCTTACTTCAGCAGCAGGAAACGATTTGGTGTGGTAGCTTACAACAGCGGGCGGATCAAAGACCTCTATCTCATCCCACTGAGCTCAAAGGATCCATTACCCTCCAGACTTTTACCGTTTGATGGGCCTGGTAAGTTTACAGGGATATGTCAAAAAGCCCTCTCTGTTGGCATGTTTATATATTGTATGCTATCTCATTGAACGTACGGTGAGTACTGAAGAACCCAGGTAGAAATGAGAGCTTGGTCATTCATAGGACTGTACTGTAGAGGGCACTCATCGTCCTTGTTCAAAACACCTCTGCTTATGTGTTCTCTGCTGTGAACCTGATCATGTACCACACATTTCTAATAAAGCTTATTTCAGATTTGGCTCTCACAGACGTTTGTCAACAATGGTTTAACTTCATAATTATACTGTGGTAAATCAACCAAAAATACCTGACAAATTATCACGAAAATAACTGGAGAATCAGCTTTCGAATCCATCAGTTTTGGTGTCAGCAACGCTGTTATTATCTGCAGCTATCATAAGTGAAGACCATCCACCAGAAATACAAAAGTCTTAAGTCTTGACTTGAAAGTGAAAGATCTATACAATCGCATGTTATTATACATTCCAAAATCACAATGTCTGTTGGAAATCATTCTGAAACTGATTTGTGTTGAAGTCCTGTTGCCATTTACACTTTCTTTGTAATGTCATGTAATTGGATTTGTTTGTTGTTGCCATGTGGCAGAAACATCACTCACCAGTCGACAAATTTCCCATAGCAGGATTTCTGCTTTGTGCCATGAAGCCAATTCACCCACAGCTGTAAATGTCAGATATATTTGTATTTCTCATAGCAACAGACACTTTTTAGAGATGACGACATTAATGTTAAGCCTTACATTTCACTGTTGGATCTTTATAAGCTCTCATTTCACCTGATTGCCGTACATTGAAATACTTTGCATACTGTCAAACGTTTTTACAGCAAATAATATGTATATGTGTATCTGTACGCATGTGTTTTCTAAAACTTCTTGTTGTTCAATTATCCAGGGCTTGAACCAGCACGGCCCAACCTCCTCCTGGGGCTTTTGATCTGCCAGAAGGACAGGAAGCGCGGTGGCGCTCCATTGGAATTGGAAGAGAAACGTTCTAAAACTCAAACCAAAGATTTCGATGACGCTGGCCTTTCAAAGCAAAATCTCACAGTGAAAGCAGAGCGAAGCACACGACAGAGCCTAGAAATTCCCTTCAGCACAACTCCTCCAGGGTCACCTCCATCGAGCTCCTCTGAGGCATCAAGCAGCACGGTGACCACCTCCTCTGTCCTTTCTTTATTGTCTTCTGTTAAAGCACCTGCCACTGGTAAGGATTCCCCAACCTCATCCAGCTCTGGTGCTACTGCGGCAGCAGCTGCCACACCTCTTCAGACCATTCTCAAGACTCTTTTTGGCAAGAAAAAGCACGACTCAGAAGCTTCTAACTCACCATCTGATCATGGCGGTGAACATTCCATCCCATCAGCCTTAATACAGTCTTCTAAAGAGCAGCAGATGGAGGAGGACGAAGACGACCGACCATACGATCCGGAGGAAGAGTATGATCCCGGGAGGGGCTTCATTGTGCCCAGTAAACCTGTGCAGCTGGCTAGCAAAACTAAAGCGTCCATGATGCCTGAAGAGGTAGCGAGTGAAGGTGATGATGTGGCGTACGACCCAGAGGATGATTCGATATTTGAACAGGTTGCGCCACGTAAAGCAAAGGCTACAAGTGAACATGTTCCCGAGCCACTAAAGATTCTGGAGAGCATTAAAAAGATGGGGGATTCGACATTCCAGAAGCAGGTAGAACCCGCTCCAGTGGCTCTTGCAGACACACTGTTACCTCAGCCGATAAGATCTGTTTTAGCCAGTACACAACTCCTGCAGCTTGGCAAGAAGGTGGAAGAGTTGGTCAAGTCTTCATCAGTTGCTCCAGTGATCAACCAGAAGAGAGATCCACGACAGAGCAGGGATCCTCGACAAGCCGCAGCTGGTAAGGATTCAACTGATGAACGTGAGGAGGAGGAGGAGAAGGAGGAGGAGAAGGAGGAGGAGACAAAACCAGAAAGTGTTGCTCCATCAAAGCTGGTGATTTCAGAGCCTCCACCTGCTGCTGAACTCTCAAACTCATCACTAGGTCCAGAGACGTCACAGCCTCAGGATGAAGAGAAAAACGAGACGCTACCTTTCATGGAGTCCAACAAGCCAGAGGTGTCAATTCCTTTATTAGGAGAGACCATGGAACCTGATATGGAAGTTAACTACTTAGATGAGGTGGTGGAAGCTGAGGAAGCTGAGCCTCTCGAGACTGAAACAGAGATGGACAAGTACAGCATGTGGCCAAACGCTGCTAGTATTTTGAAAGCTAGTGAGGATTCTGAGTATGAGGAGAATAGACAAGAGGCCCCAATCTCCAGCTATTACAGTGAGCCTGCAGACATCTCCACGGTAACGTCCACCATCCCAGTCCTCACCCAGAGTCCAGCGCTGGGTGACACTCAGTCCCATCACGTTCGACACCACGTACCAGCCTCTGGCTTCGACAGTGAATTCAGACCTCCTGCCGACATCCCCCCCCCTTCCAGCTTCCCACCACCTCAGCCAATGCAGGGACCCAACCTGATAAGGCCCCCACCAATGTCCATGCCACCACCCATGCAAGCTCTACCTTCAGCTCCCCCTCCTTTGCAGGGACCTCCTCCATCCATTCATGGCCCCCCTCTTGTGCGCGGTCCCCCTCCCATGCAGGTTGGCAGCAACCATCAGTATGTGCCACCCCCAGCTGCATACCCACCCTATCAAAACCAGTGGCCAGGAAGCCAGCCACCGCCACAGCAACAGCAGCAGCAGCCCCCTCCTGGACCCCCTCCAGAGAATATCATACCACCTCGAGGAATCCCACCTCCTTACCCTCCGATTGGCCATAGAGGCCCTCCTCCACAGATGTTTGATCACTCCATTCCCCCGCAGCACATTGGACAACAAGGCCCCCCTCCAGGTCTCCCCCCACCTCCGACTCTGGATGGACAGAATCGTGCACCTCCACCAAGATTCACCACTCCACCACCACCATTTAATTTCCCTGGAAACAGAGTTCCTCTGCCGCCGTTTACAGGGCCACCTCCTGGCCACTTCGATAACAGGCTCCCTCCCACGTCCCACTTCCCGCTGCCCAGGGCCACCCCCCCATCTCAATACAGTGACCATGTAACACAACCGCCGATGGTAGATCAAGCTCGAGGCCCCATAGAACAGTATAACCCAGACGCGCACTCTTTTAAGATAAATGTGGACCAACCTCAGAATCCTAACCCTCTTCATATTTTTAAGGATAATCAGGCCCCCCCACCAGTTCCAGCGTACCGGGGACTTCCACCAAACCAGTATGAGGACAGAAGAGCGGAGATGAGTGGACAGCATTTCAGTCCACATACCCAGTATGGGGGCTCCAGACTTCACTCATCACCCCCACACCGAGGATCGTTTGAAGAGCACCGAGGTCCTCAGGACAGTAGAGCCCCGCCATCGCAGCCTTTTGGTGGATCAGAGCGCTACCGCTTTGATAGTCACTCAGACGAAGGGCGACCGCTTCGCCACAGTGGCCCATTGCTACCAACTCCGTTGGAGGCCCCCATCGTTCCTCCAATTCGTATGGGAGGCCAAGGTCCAGACCTGCATAGAGACGACCACTGGCGCCGCCTCTCTCCCGAAATCAGGAGGAGGAGCAGCACCGCCCGAGAGGGCTCCGAACCTCGCAGCGTAGATCGCTTCAGTCGCTTTGAAGGGGGTCAGCGAGAACCTCTTCCTGCTCCTCCACAAACCCCCGAAGAAAGACAGAGGGGACTGTCTGAGGATCGAAGAAGGGAGAGAGAGCGGGATGTCCCCCACCCTGGCAGGCCCTCATGGGACAGAGGTCAGGGCACGCGGTGGAGCAGAGAACGAGAGTGGGACCGAAGTCGAGAGCGTGAACGCGATCGAGACCGCAGCAGAGGGAAGGAGAGTGAGAAGCAAAGGGAGACGGAGGGAGAGCGACAAAGGGATCAAGACACTGACAAGAGGAAGGAACGGGAGAGAGACCGAGAAAGGGACCGGGAAAAGGACAGAGCCAGGGACAGAGATTCAGACAGGAGGGACCATGATCGCGACAAAGGGAGAAACCGTGACAGAGAGCGGGACCGTGACAAGGACAAGGACAAGGACCGTGAGCGAGAGAGAGACAGGAGACGAGACAGATCCCGAAGCAGAGAGCGAGAGCGCGACAGGGACCGTGGGAGAGACCGAGGCAGGGACAGGGACAGGGACAGGGATAAGGACCGGAACCGGGACAAAGATCGGGACAAAGATCGGGACAAAGATCGGGACAAAGATCGGGACAAAGATCGAGACAAGGACCGGGACAAGGACCGGGACAAGGACCGGGACAAGGACCGGGACAAGGACCGGGACAAGGACCGGGACAAGGACCGGGACAAAGACAGGGACAAAGATCGAGATCGCCGGGACAGGAGCAAAAGCAGAGAAAGGAAGGATGAGAAAAAAGACAGTAAACATAATTCATCCAAGGAGAGTGAGAAGTCTGCAGAGAATAACAAGAACAAGTCCTAGGCTGTTCCTGTGAACTACTTTACAGTGATGTGACATTTTAATCCAACACAACCGTCTTGGTCAATATAGATTAGCAGCGTCATTTCTACAGTTTTGTTCTTACTGGAAATTAGTTTGACAATATTTGTAAGCTGTCACTTAAGGGTTTCTAAGTTTGTTTTATCTCATTAAAAGAAACAAAATCAAGGCCATTTAAGTTGCTTCGTATCAGGTGTGTTATGTAGCTACTGAGTCCTGTTCCTCAAAGCCATTTATGAAGACGATTACCTAACTGATTAACACACCATCGACGATATGTAAATATGAATGTAACTGTGTATATACTGATGTTTTAATAATACTTTTCTAAGTGGAAAAAAAATAAAAGCCATACAGTATGTCTGGGAGGGATTGTATGAAAGGCGACACTATTCAGAACCGTGATCATACAAAAGGTGTTTAAATGTTCACAAGGCTCCATTTATTTCCAGTGTATAGAACACAATAATGGTTGTTGATGAAACTGTTTCAGCTCAAGCAATTAAACCTATTTGATGACATCTGTGTGTTTATCACTGGTACTGTTTGTTTTGTCATTGTTTATCATGGTTTATGCTATAGCTATGCTATCCTGGTTTATCATGTCCCAATGTTTCTCACTATGTTCAAACCTGACAAGCAGTTAGGACAAAAGCCCTGATGTCAAAGTCTTAACCTCTTGCTGCCTATTTTTGGCAGTTTGAGTTGAATCTTTTCCGGTCTCAGTGCAGCAAGGTGGTGTATGTATCCCACAATTTAAAAAAAAAAATTTGCGCAGTATGGGGTTAAAGTTGTGTAGTATTCAAGCTTTTGTTTCCTCTCTGATTCTTCCATAGTTAGGTGTCACCCTGAATCTGTCACTGGGAAGATCTGGTGAGGCCTGGCAACCAGCTGCTCATTTGAACCTGGTGTGGAGGAACAGGGTGAGTGAGTCCGTGAGCAGCTTAGTTTCGCTCAGAGCAACAAATGCAAACATAGGTATCTCACTCCCATTAAGCGTGAGCTGCTCAGAGCACAAGTGAGCAGTTTCAAACTTTGATCAGTTTGAGCCAAACCCTACTGTGACCTCTGTGGTGACATCGTCCTGTGCGACAAGATCAAAAATCCTCCTCTGACAAAACATTAAATAGAGCCACTGCTTTTAGCATCAACAATTTCAGACTGAACGTACCATGTCGTTGAAGTGTTCTTCTTGGTTTGGGGGTTACTATGGACACAGAACAGCTGAGCTCGGAGCAGATCGCTCAGTGGTTCCATGCTCAGTGCCCAGTTCCAGCTGCTCACGGTGAGAAATCCAGTTTCTTAGCGCGCCCTAGAATATGCCGGACAGGGGGCCCTTGAGGAACAGTTTGGACACCTGAGCACCAACCAATCGTCCATGTAACTGTTACTGTTGGTGACTTCACGACGTGTCTGCATCTCTGAGGTCGCACAAACAGTCGGAAAGGTCAAAAGCTTTTTAATATTTTTTCCATTACAAGATTACGAACTGTAAAGTTCGTTGTCTAGCCACTGAAAAAATACAATTTGCATAAAATCTGATTATTTCAACTGCCTATTACAAATAGCTTTTATTAGCATGACTCATAACATCGGACAGCAGGTGACTAATGGATTATAAACGCATACTAAGATGTAGCATAAATCAGCTGTGAGCATATGTAATAATCGTTGAAAATACATTTTGGTGATAGTATCGATAGTTAATTGGTAGTTGCTCACTCTCACCTCAAGTGCTCTGGCGTATAATTAAGTGCTTCTTGTGACTAATCTTTGGCTCATCCTCATTTCTTTTTAACATTCAAATCTCTTCTTAACGAAACCCCATCCTGTCAAACGTACTTTCCTCATATCTTTGCTTCTGGACCTGGCGCGCAGGCGACTGCTGCCACCTCATCTGCACTTTCTTTGGGCACCACACAAACTCATCTTTAGGGTAGTAATGCCCGTATGCAGAGCTGATGAGAATCCTGCGTTGCTCCCTTTCGAGGACAGCAAACATAAAGTAGTTGAGGACGCTTTCCTTGACGTTTGGGAGGTGTTTGTTGACGAGAGTCTCCTCCAGGAAGAACTTGACCAGCGGGGCTTGGAAGTGACGGTACCCCAGGATGCCCAGGCACTTGATGATGCGGGTGATGCGCAGGTTGTTGTGAGTATGACTGGCGGATGAAGGAAAAAAAGGATTAATTGCTTTGAACAAGGAGTGTATGATGACTGTATGGAGATTCTCAGGTACCAGTTTAAGTTGTCGAATCTGTCTCTCCAGTTCGGCGCTCTGGAGACTTGGCCTGTTTGGTCATTGCACAGCATGATCCCATAAAAGTCCAACATGAGCTTGTAAGAGATTAGCAGGTTTTTCTTTGCAACTGGGTTGTCGACAAAGTCCTGAAGACATGGTTACATTGCGGTAAGAAAATGTGTGGTCCTTTCTATTTGAAATACAACTGTTACTTTAAGCCGTTTACTTCAATTTCTGCCTTTGTCAGCATGCTGGCCTGAGCATTCATCCCCGGCTCTTCCAGCGGGAACAACCTTTGACATAGAAAAACACCCAACAACATATTGTCAACTGCCTAAGCAGAACCTAAACCTAATACATCAGACCCTCTAGTATTAAGTAACTCACCACTGAATAAAGGTGTGAACATACTCCAGTCTGTGATAATCCCCCCACCACTCATTGTGGTATTCATGTATGTAGAGGCCTGATACCAAATAGAAATGCAGTCAGAAAGTTCATTATTAAAAAAATCATGATAAATGTCCAAAAAAGATTCACAGGCCCGCTGTGAGCAAGTAGCTTACCGTCAGGTTTTGAGGGTTTCTTTCCAAGGTAGAAATCCAAATTCGGCTTGTCGTACTGTTTAAAAATGAAATAACAGAACAGCTGTCCATGAATATAGCATTGTAATCTAGTAATGTTATTTCATAACACAAAGAGCCAGTTTGAGTGTGCTTACATTTCCCCTGTAGCCCATTTGCTGCCTGAACTGAGGGGGGGGGGGGGGGGGGGAAAAAAAAAA
>CAAKHB010006957.1:44286-80124 GCA_901007665.1 Aeoliscus strigatus
GTTCTCCGTACTCTTCCAAGCGGGCTCCGAGTATCTGTGAGCGGGTCGGGGAGGTGTCCGGGGCCGGGGCCTGCTGGAAGACCCGGAGGCAGCCCCGGCGGGGCCATGACGGTCAAACGGAGGCGCCGCGTCCCGTCGATCCCGTCGAAAGCCGGACCCGGCCGTCTCACACTTGTCCTGTTGTTTTTTGGGGCTGGAAGAGGCGCTAAACTTCGGTAACCAACTCATGATCCGCCAGCAGTTCAGAATAACAGACAAAAGTCGGCGCCACAAGCCCGATAAGAACACGCGTACCCGCCTGTTGAACCCGAACATGCAGAACCGGACGACGAATGCCTCGTCCCCCCCTCCCCACACTTTCACTTTCACTTACGAACTTTACACGACGGGAAATCTAAGCGACATGAGCCGAAAACGAAGCAACACACGCAGCAAAGACTTCTGTCCCAAACTTTTCCTGTGTGACACTTTTTGTGTGTGTGTGTGTGTGTGTGTTGTTGTTGTTGTTGTTGTTGTGGTTGAGATGTGAGGTCATTTCCTGATGAACGGCAGTGAAATGTTTCTGGGTGAAGTAGACGAGTTAAGGAAGAGTTTGACTGACATTATGAGAACTAATTCTAAACATCTAACCCGTTGAACACGACGTCAAATTAATAACAGCTCGAACGTCACTTGTGACGTAACATTTGTGGGACGACTGGATGTATCCAGACGTTTTCTGCATGTATATTTAGACAAAAAAAAAAACCTTTACCTTTATTAACTGTCACAAAACGTAAGAGGCTTGTGCAGGGATAGATTTCATTCATGAGTTTTCAGCATGATTTCCATTTAACGTCAGCTGTTGCATGTATAATCCAAAATAGAAAATGACGTTGTGTTATACTTTATATTCAAGGTAAAATCATGACCCAAGCATTAAGTATTGTCTTGAATCCTTCATTTGCACTTGTAAATGACAAACTGACCAAACCAGGTCCTGAATGGAACAGATAATCCACACGCTGTAAAGGAAGCACAGACACATCTGATCTGAGACAGATCCTTGTTGAAAGAAACGGACGGGACCAGACTTCTCTGTCAGTTCTGGTAGATTCGTGTAGATATAGTAGTGCTTTGCCCTTTATTAGGAATTATAAAGGGTTTTTAAGGGCTAATCGTGTCCTAATGAGACATCTTCTGACAAGAAAATGTTCTCACTTGTCACTGTTCACTGTCTTAGTCAATGTAAAGACACTGATATGTGACAATATAAAACCAGAACACAGAACAGATAATTCAGCAAATGTCTATGGAAGAGAAATTTCCCACATGTAAATAAAAAAAAATGTAAGAATTTAGAATTTTTTCTCAGAATTTTGCCTTTTTCCCTAAGAATTCTGACTTTAATCTCTGAGGTCAATTACATTTTTTACATGTGACTCTCACTCCATTTTTAAAAAAAATTTTGAATATGACCCTAACCCTCTTCCATACATATCTGTATTTTGTATCTTGATATATTTCTAAAAGAACCTTCACAGAACATCATACGTTGCCCAAAAACCATCTGATACAGGTTTTTCATAGAGATTTGTTTCCACTAATAACAGCTAGTTATGACTGAAAGACTGTTTTGCACTAAATTTTAATGACTCGCTGTAAAGATAGCAGCGTCGTGTTTGCAGTACTAGGATGGCACCAGGATAGATGAGCAGATCAACTCCAGTCAGCGGACATCCTGCTGTTAATGTCTTCCTGGAAGATAAGTACTGCATGAAATGTCCTACATGAGATCAGTACATCTGGAAATACTTCATGGCCAGGGTGATTACAGAGTTTTTTTCACTCTTTTTTGGGGTAAATGTTCCATTTCTGTAACACATTGTGGGATTTACATGACCAGTAGATGTGGAATGATACGGATGTAAGCTTTATGTGCTCATATCGAGTGGACTGTGGCGAGGCCGTTATCTCTTGGGGGCTCCTTTCAAAAGAACACAATTGCTCTTCCTGCCAGTGGAGAAAATCAAGACTTGTTTGCAGGCTGTTAATATCTGTTTTGCAAAGGATTTCATTTGTGCCGACTAAAGCACCGGATGCGCTTGTTCTGTTTCTTAAAGATAAAACACACAACCAAAGAGATAACCATATGTTGTATATGCAACGGAGGCAATACATGTGGACGTTAATGACAGATCTCAGGGTCTTTATGACCTGGTTAAGTGCATGAAATTGGAATTCCCACCTGCAATAGATGGGAACGTCGAGCAGGATATGAACGACTTGGAACATGGAGCCTCCGACGCCTGGTTGCTTTGCTGGGAACAGAATTAGCATTATACACTGAGTAAAATCAACAACCCAACAGAGCCTTGTGCTGAGGCTGCAGTGATGCAAAACACACATCTGAACGTGTGTTCTTGATAAAAGGTCAGCGCTGCCACCAACTAATGCTCCATCGCTCCGAGTAATACTTTGAGTCGAGTGTATTATGAGCACTGCAAATAACAACACAATAACCTCCATGACTACAGAGCCGTTGGCAGGGTGGAAATAGAGTGTGTATTCATAAAATAAAAAAGAAAGTTGACTCAAAGTGAGGCTGTGAACGAGCGAACGAAATGTTTCTAAATTAATCTTTGTTGCATCCATAATTTAGTGGCAATGTAGCACTCATGAAAATTGGAGTCTTGACTTACAAGGTTGTGCTCACCTCATGGGCTCTTCTGCTCATATTTTACCGACGTAATGCAGAAACACTATTTCTCATTTCAGGCCACTTGAGAACTGAATTCAAACTGGAACTGAAACTTTCCAGAGAGTTTTACAGTAGGTACAGGAGAACGATGCAGTCTCACTGGTCGACTCCTTTTCCAAGGGACTGTTGACTCGACCTCTGAGTTAACTCCTGCGGCTCAGTGATATAAAGTAATCAGCCACATTTGATGTGTGGATACAAAGAGCGTGCGTGCATCTGGACAGTGTGAGACAGATATCAGAGCAGCCTGACTGACAATAACCAGCCTGTGGAAAGTCAAGGTGAAGGGCTGAGCTCAGGTAACCTGTCGTCTTTGGTGCCATTTCAGCTGATGACATGCAACAGGTTACAGTTTCAACCAAGTCATCTGAGGTTGGGCTGTAATCCCAGAGGGGCCTCGGTCCACATCAGGCTGATGTCCCTCTGTGAGGGGGGTCTGTCGCTTTTAAAGTTTAAATCCCCCCACCCCACCCCCCCCACACACATCCCCTCCTTCCCTGCGCCCCGCGCGCACTCCAGAGTTGAGAATGAAGACGCACAACATCAGGACCACCTCGCTCATCCTGTCTATGGTCCTTTACCTGCTGATAGGCGCCGCCGTCTTCGACGCACTGGAGTCGGAAAGCGAGGTTTGGAGGAAAAGGTCTCTGGAGCAGAAGCTGAGCGAGCTGAGGAACAAGTATGGCCTCTCCCAAGAAGACCTCCGGGACATGGAGCGGGTGGTCCTCCAGCTGGAGCCGCACCGGGCCGGTCGGCAGTGGAAGTTCACCGGCTCCTTTTACTTCGCGATCACTGTGATCACCACGATTGGTGAGTAGTTCTTCACACCCGAAACACCCTAAAACACACCAACATCTCCTGTTCACAGGGCCGCTGGGCGGATGAACACAATGATGACGGTCAGTGTGAAAAATGAAGTAGTAGTATCATCATCATCATCATCATCATCGACACCAGTGTTCATTTATTTTTCCTATAAGCATTTTACCTGTAACATAAAATGTATAAATGAAATCATTATTATTATTATTAGTAGTAGTAGTAGTGAGGTACTATTATGTGTTCTGTATAACGCAGTACAAGACACTCCAGACATCCATTCTATTGTTGAAACACGCCCCTCTGAAATTGTGTGAGATGATAGTTATGACTGTGATGTTTGGCTGGACAAATGAGATCGAATTCATTATTTAAGTCATGTATTGCTTTAGTTGTCAATGATACATCCCTACAGGTGCATCTACAGGTGCACCGACGCACTTGGCGCTGACATTCAATCATGTTACTGAATAGATCGTCGGCCAAACACAGTAACATTACCTCCTGTGCGTACACGTGGCAGTAGTAGCTTGATGGCGGCCATCATGAAGTAAAAGCACTCTACTTTGTGTGACCTCATTCCGTAGGTTATGGCCACGCTGTTCCACGCACTGACGCGGGCAAAGCCTTCTGTATGTGTTACGCTGTGTTGGGCATTCCTCTGACCCTGGTTATGTTCCAGAGCCTGGGCGAGAGAATCAACACGTTTGTCCGCTACCTCCTGCGCAGAGCCAAGCAGGGTTTGGGTTTGCACAGGACCGACGTGTCCATGGGGAACATGGTCCTGGTAGGTCTGTTGTCCTGCGGCAGCACTCTGTGCATTGGTGCTGCAGCCTTCTCTCATTTCGAGGGCTGGAGCTTCTTCAACGCCTACTATTTCTGTTTCATCACACTCACCACCATTGGCTTTGGGGACTTTGTGGCACTGCAGAAGAAAGACGCTCTCCAGAACCATCCCCACTATGTGGCCTTCAGCTTCATGTACATTCTGATCGGGCTGACGGTCATTGGAGCTTTTCTCAACCTGGTGGTCCTCAGGTTCCTCACTGTTGACACGGTGGAGCCTGATGGGACGCTGTCAGGAGGACAGGACGTGGTGGTTCAGCGGGACAGGGAGGTGGAAACCTCTGACGAGGGATATAAAGATGGTGAAGAAGGACACAGCAGCCACTGCAACTTGAGCTTACCCATGGAACGGGGGACCAGCTGTACGAACCTCCTCCCCTCTCCTGTTCAGGAGCGTAGACTTGTTTTATCTGAGCAGATTGAGAGCTCAAATCTCCCTGAAACTAGCAGGTTCAAGGCCTTATTCTCCTGCCTGTGCTGTGACCTGGACGCTCGCAACGGTCCCTCCCGATCTCACTGTGAGCAGGATGGCGGACACAGCAACCCTGTGTTTTACAACTCTGTCTCCTACAGGATCGACCGGGCTTCACGCAGCTCCTGCACCGTGTCGTCTCCGACGTCCCCCAAGAGCAAGGCTCTCTCTCTAGTCAGGAACAGTCCCCACACCAGACGGAGGTCACTGTAACTCACAGGTAGACGCCAGATTCTGCATGGTCAGCAGTTTGTCCACTAATGTAGCATTGGTCATTATTAGGTTAATTCTTGCATCATTACGTCATGCACAGTGTATAATTATGTTTTTCTGCATGCAATTGAAAGTATGGAGAAATAAGCTCATTATTGTAAAGACAGGGAGAGGTCCACTGCTGCTGGCTGTCAATGTAGAGGTTCAGTTTGGACTTGTACTCACTGCTGAAGTCCATGAACCAAGAAGGAATAAACAATACTTTGGTTTGATTAAATTATGATTATTTTTGGTCATAATGTGGGTGGCATTCAATAGACAATATCACTCCTATACCGAACACAACATTTCATATACTTGAGCACATTTGAAAACTGTAGTCACTTGACGACACCTGGGACACCAGGGTTACCTGTCTTTCAGGCTAATGTGCATCAGCTCGATATCACACCCCCTAGTGGCTGGAATGGCTCCAATTATGAGACAAACTATGAGACAAACTAATTTAAAGTGCTGTCCTCTTGTAACCATCACAAATTGTATTCAAATCAAATCAAATATTTATTTATGTTAAAAGTGCTGAATGGAGTTTGCAGACTTTTATTACTGCTCATTTGTGTCATGTGATGTGTCAACTGACTGTTTACTAAGATTGATTTGTAATTTGAATAGTAAACTGATGGGCTGTAAAAAAAAATGCATGTAATACATAAATGTAAGGCAACAGGAGGAGGTCGTTTCGAGGTCATTTATTCATCATCTCGACCTGCGATGGGAGGGAGCTGGAGCAAAGGAGGTGATTTTTGAGGATCAGCTCAAACCCAATGCAATTTTTAAAGTCAGAAACAGCATCCATGTCAGTCAGAACAAGTATCAATGAAAAAATAACAATAAAAATAATACTTAATAACTTAACTTTATTTTCCTTTTTTAAATCTTTGTTTGCATTTATTCACTTTATTCACAAGTTCAATTCAGTTTTGTTCGTATCGTCCGACCCATCACACACTCCTTGATGGGTTGTACAGTCAGCACAGTCCAACCCCCTCTGTCCTTACACCCTCAGTACCCTGTTACCACGGAAACAGATTGCTATCTGCTTGTTTCCAACACAAATGAGAGCACTCAAGCCACAAGTGAGAGTTTTCACATGCTTCGGTTTGATTCCATCCCTTAAGAATCATCCCTCTGACATTTCAAGCAGAGCAGGAGATGGAGTGGAGATCTGCTCCCCTCTGACAGCATGAACTATGACACAAGTTACTCATTTAGGAATAGACGGTAGACGGTAGTAAACAATAAATAACACTAAACAAACAATCCAATCAGGGCCCATCCCAGAAAGCAGGTTTAGTGCTAATCCTGAGTTTGTGATGGAAAGCAGCACTTAGAGTGAACCCTTTTTTGAAGTGTGTTGCGCTATGAGGGCGAGTTCGTTACAGCCACTGACCAGCAGGTGGTGCTGTTGGTCTTTAAAAAAAAAAGCACCTGCAGAAAGTTCTATACATATGTACATGTATGTCATTAGGTTTAGAGAGTAGATAAGTAGATTAATTTTTATGATAGATTGTTAAAGGTGATGTTACGGAAACCTTCACTCCGATCTGTTAAGGGGAACAGGAACGCAAAAAATTTCGGAACCTTTTATTGGCCTTACCTTCGTCCAGGCGTAGTAACCGCACTTCTCCTTTGATGAAGGACAGTTGATCAGGGCTAAGAAAGAGGGTGAATAATTGGTTGAATTGTTAGATAGTTCTCTTCCTGAACACGCTCTGTTCAGTCATCACTGGCCTGCGCTGGAGGCTCTTTCATGTGCACAGGATTCGGTGTTTAATTGGAAACAAGCAGGCGGTTCAAGCAGAGTACAGCCGGGCTTTTCTGAAGGGTTAACAGCTTTGATGTGGCACGACTATGGGAAAGATCTTCATCCTAGAAGCTGCACATTCGCACGGATAAACGTCCACCACCATGCTGTGATTCTGAAATGTGTTAGTCTGTGCACATTCTATTCAGTCTTTCCAAAGGAGCTGGAAAAGGATTTTCTTTGCTGCAAATCAGAATGCACAAGCACATTATTTATCTGTGGCTCGTAAACACAACGAGAGATTAAGGAACTGAAAACAAGTGTCATATTTATTCAGATTGATTAAATAAGTAATTGGAATTCAGTTGGAAAGCAGTGGGGAAAAAATGGATGATAATAATAGAAGGGTAATTGCTCATTAGTTTTAATTTCCAGCCAATTTGCTGCGTGTGTCAAAGTGGGTGAAAAGGCTGTGTTTCCTCTGTGGTTGTCTCCTCCAATCAGATGCTGTATTTGACACAAAGTCTCTTGGATGTTTTGTGTCAGATCGATCGCCGACTGAAGTAATTGCAGTTCCAATGAAGTCCAGAAGGAGCGTTGTAATCACTCGTCAATCAGTGGGTTTCAGTCTCTGTGATAACAACTTGACAGAAAGCACTTTTTGTAAACCTGTGGCCACTCTGTAACCACTGTGTTTGAAAGAGTAGAAAGTAGAACGGAAGAAAGAAACTGCAAACACAAACAAAACAATACTTTGCTTTGATTACATTATAGTTATTGTGGTTGGAATGTCGGCAGAATCCAATTAGCGTCACTCCAGTAGTGAACACAAACGTGACAAAAAATCGGTTCATGTGTGAGCACATTTAGCTACCTGATTTCAGCTGGTTTAAAAAAGAAAAAGAGGCTCAGGCAAAATGTGCGTTCCACTCGCAGTCTGAGTCAGAATTCAAGTGGTTTACCCAGAGTTCAGAGTACAGCTTAGCTGCACTAGCAGTTTAGCTATTAAACATATTTGTAGCACTGGGTCTTTTCTTCCATTTCAATGACTCGTACACACACAACTGCTTTATTTGTCAATGGGAATGTTGTTGCAGTGTAGTTTTGTGTGGAATATACCACGTTATGTGATGTTCATCAATTAGGAACTAATTAGCATAACATGCAAAAAATCCCTCATCTTTCACTGCAACAGCTTTTTACATCACTGCGAGTGACCGACTTGTAGGTCCATCAGCGTTCATCTCAAACCGCTTTACTCAGACTGCAGAACTGGGATTCAAAAAAAATAACCTTCCCGTTGCTAGATGACCCTCTACAGCACTGAGCCACAGCCGTGGAAGCTAGACCCGATGTCCCACAGCGACGAAGTAGAGAGTCCCTCACCAGGAATCCACCTGGGTGAAAACCAGTGTTGACTTCTGTCAGTACACAGTCATTAATGTGGAGACCACATCCTGCAAAGTCAAGGCGTTTGTCCCACTTTTGCATGATCATTTGGGATGTTAATCACAGTGTGAATGAAAAATCTCTTCCAATTAACGGATTGCAAGGATGATTTTGTTGTCACTGTTGTGTCGTCATCGATCAACGTCTTTTGGCTTCGCTATTGGTGAGTTGTATCTAATGATGTGGCACACGGCAAACGTTGATCAATCTGCTAGATAAGTACTGAATGATTCAGTGAACGATGCAGTGATTCCAACTCTTTCCTCTGAGGTAGAATTCAGTGTAATCCACTGCACTCTCCAGTGACTCCAGCACCACTGGCACCACTGTGACGCTCCCTGTTTGTTATGACATCTTGCCTTTTTTTTTTTTTCCAATGTTCAACTTCTTCCACGCTTTTCCCGGTTCACCAGGAAACATGTCATGTTAAGAAGCTGGATTCTCTTGAAGTATTGTTTCAGCTGCCTTTAAGACTCAAATAATGAGGAATCTGACGTAACTGCTGGAGCTTGCACAATGCGTGAAAACACAGCTAATAAAGCAGCTTTAAAGGAGAAACCTTTGAGGCAAATCATTAACAGCGACTTGCTCTCGGTCTGACACAGAAGATGTACAATTATCAGGGCTGGCTGTTATCCATTTCCTCCTCGGTTGTAGCATTCAATGAGACAACACATTCTCCTCGCACATAGTTTCCTGTTCAAACAGGGGCTCGGAGATGGAGTGAGAGATGTGAGAAACGGGGAGGGGAGTGCGTGTGTGTGTGTGTGTGAGAGAGAGAGAGGGGTGTGTGTGTGGGGGGGTGCTTATTCTCCTTGAACAATATATCTGTGGCCATGAAGCAAGGCTGCGGCCAGTGGCAGATGAACTGTGTGTGTTGCAAAGAATGTACCTGTTAGAAGTGAGGAGGACTAGAAGAAACTTCATGGTGTGATAGGGAGGAGCATACATAGTGAGTATCATACACTATGAGGTGAATCAGGAGTAAACATATTATAGAAAGTACTTTCAGGTGACCCTTATCTGCTTTTCAGCCACAGTGCCACACAGAAGCTGCTGCGTTGTGTTTCCGACGGTCTGTGCGACTGCGTCAGAATGTGCTGTCAGGGCAGAATTAGAATGAGTGAGATAAGACCATTGAGCAGAAAGAAGTTTTAAAAAAAAAAAAAAAAAAGACATTTACATTCTGCTGCTGCGGGATAACAAACACATCATTTTTTATTTTTCCACATGCACGCACGCACACACACACACACGCACATACACACTGCCCAGAGAAGACCGGAAGGAACTCCATAAGGAGCTCTTCCTGTTGCAGGAATAAATCCTGATTTATACATCGTTCTTCAACTCCCAACTGTAAAAGATCGACAACAGGGTGATTTGCCAAGTCTGTTAATCTTCTGAAATGAGCAGGGAGTCAGATCTTTGCCACCGCCCTGATGGTAAATAAGATTTATCCTGGACTTTAGTTTTGTATCATTTATATCTTTTTACTCACTGTCACTGTCACTTCAAGACGTGGCTTTGTTGTATTTCCTTCTCGAAAACAAGCAGCAATGAATCTGCCATAGATATGGTACAGTAAATATAAATATCTTAAAGGTCCACTACGTTGTATTTAGGATGATGTATTGGCAGAAACAGAATATATATATATGTGCGTGTGTGTGTGTTTAAAATGAACACATGATATAAATATATGGGGCAGGTCGTTTACCACATCGCTCACCAGGTTGTATTTAGAATGAATAACTTAAGCAGCATTAATGCATGATTGCAGTTTTAAACAGCCAAAAGCCCAAGTTAGCGTCCAGACGTAACGCTCTCAGCAGACCTCCGACTGTTGGTCGTCACCCAGCCGGTGTGACACTCATCAGCAGCTATTTGGACTCTGTCATTAATAATGAGTCTATACTGTGGCAGTGAAGATGCAGTAATATACAGAATAATCTTTGCAAAGATCAAAACGTCGTACTAATTTGCGTTCATGGTCATTTGAGAGGCAGTTACATGTGATGACGTCACGTCATGGGCGACACGGTGGTGCAGTGGTTAGCATTGTTGCAAGAAGCAAGAAGGTTTTGCTTTGCTTCTTAGCCTGCACCAGTGTTCTCTGGCTTCCTCCCACCTCCAAAAGCATGCTAAGGTTAATTGGTCACTCTAAATTGCCCGCAGGTGTGACTGTCCTTCATCTGTCCAGGGTGTACTCTGCGAGACAAGACGAATGAATGTCATTGAATTACAGGTACTTGTGGAAATATGCATGATGACCATTTTAGTTACATCTGAATAATTTCTGCAAATACCTACGAGAAAGACTAAATTTATTTCTACTTTTATTTATGAAATTATATTATTGAATCATATTATTTTTGGGGTCAGTCTTTTTTATTTTTATTTTTACAGTATTCATTTTTCTTGTCCTGTCTGATCCAAACAAATCGTAATTCAACATTTCAAACAGCTGAGAACATTAACTCAACATATAAAAGTCAACAAATGTAATTGGGTACATGACTTTGATGAAGTCATTGAACTAGTCACACACTACTGTTGCAATTTAAACTTGTAGTTGTAACCAACTACATTTCCAAAGTTCCTTTTTCCAAACTCTGCCTCTGCTGTGGAGCATTCGTTTTATCTGTGCATGTACATAATACACTGGCATGAGTGGATTATATTGCTTTGGAGGATTTATCCTGATAAATTGTTTAGCGTATGAGTCAAAACAAAAAAATCTATTTCAGTTCCAGCTGCATTTTCAGCGTTTTAGTTGTTATTACGTACAACACAACTCGTCCGAACACAACATGTGTGATGTGATTTGTGAACAAACAAACCCAGATGGTCCCTAGTTCGATTCCTGCCCTGGGATCTTTCTGTGTGGCGCGTGTGTGTGCATGGGTTCTCTTTCTGTATGTGGCCCTGGGATGAGCTGGAGACTCGTCCAGGGTGGACCCTGCCAGCCGCTCTCTGACAAGACCGCGAACCGTAACTGGAACGAGCAGGAGAAGATGAAGACAAACCCAGGTGGCACATTTGATAAGTTGCGGGACATGTGACCTGCAATCCGACGTGTCTTTCTGCTGGATGCTCAGCTGACTCGTGCATCAATCAGTCCGTTGTATCTTAAGTCTGTCGTTTTGTTGACACATGTGAAATGTGAATTTGTAGTTCCTTTTCCTTTCTCCCTTCTGTTTATTTTAGTTTTGACTGGTTGCCATGGAGAAATAAGGCGGTGTGGTTAATTTGTGGGTGGGGTGTCTGAGGTGCAGGTGCCAGCAGCTTGATGCGGCTGATGAGTCTCAGGTGTGTGTGGTCAGCAGCAGCAGCAGTAGCAGTAGAATGAAGTTTTGAGGAGTACAGACACACACCACGCCACAGACTTTGAGAAGACCCTTCTCAGGTTGAACCAGTCCCAGCTTCTTTTTTTTCTTTAAAAAAACCTTCACCTGAACACCAACCCCGGTCGGAGCTGTTCGTCACCTGGAGCATCGACCTGCAGTCAAGGCCTCCTGCCCTCCTACGGCCCGGTAAATTAACCCAACTCACTCCTGGCAGACCAGTCTTCTGTTTTCCATTCCCCCTCTGGTTTTCCTTGTCTGACACACTCCAGGTTAGGACTAGAACTATACAAGCAATCTATACCCTAGACCAGCCCAACAGAAGACACACAATCGCTCATCATCCCTAAATAGCTTCCAACATTACAGGATTCTCTTAGTGCTAATTAGACCAGTGAGGAAAATCAACACATTTGAATTCCTGCTTTCACATCTGAGGATACAACAAAAACAATAGAATTAAAAATCTTGTGTCGTGTCAGTTGTGGTTGGTCATGGTTAGGGTAGGATCGACCTCCTTTAGAAGAAAAGAGGTATGCCAATGATGTGTATGGGTAAACGTACTCTCTCTTGTGCCACATTAGTGAAGGAGAGCGACAAAAACAGATTCCAGAGATCGAGTGTTGTCAATATGCCCCGACGTCGTCGTCGTTGAACTGATATCACATGTGATGTTGATGTATTAAATGTAAATCTGTGTGGTCAGTGAATGAAGTGAGACCCACAGACATGCAAGCAGCCGCAGCAGCAGTCCCATGACAGAGTTGAAATGTGAGAATGGATCAATTTTTTTCAGTGACAAATAGGAGTGTTACATTTTTGGAGTTTATTCTTTTCTTTCAGACATTCTCATTGGCAGTGTAATATTTAGGTGTTTATTTGCTGGCTGTTGATGAAGGGGATATAACTCCTCTGTTAGTTGATCGAATTTGAACGGTTCAGCTTGTTGCCATGGCACCTTGCAGTGTGCACTTGGACTTGTCACAGATTTTGTCGTATACTTGTGTTGTTTTCTTGCATATTGCTAGCTAGCTGCTTATGTCAATGCTAACAAACCGCCTCACACCTGATACAATCATTTCATGTCGAGGATTATTCTATGCCTTATTGCCTATGTTTTTGGGTATATCGCTGATGCTTATTTTAAGGTAATGTGCTGTGTTTTGTGTTAACAATGAGCCTCAGTTGCTAAAGTCATTTTAAAACAGACGATTTTATCACGCAGAAAGTCAAAGATTTATTATTACATTGAATTATTATCTGTTGGTTCACTCACACACTGAGCATGTCTTTGGTGGTGCAATGAAATCATTTTTTACGAATGAATCATTTTCTTGTTAGGGCGGCACGTTGGTGCAGTGGTTACAGCGGTCGCCTCACATTGCATGATTTCCCTGTGTCCCTGAGGATTCTTTCCATGTACTAGGTCAATTAGTCAATCTAAATTTCTAAAGCTGTGAATGTGAGTGTGAACGGATGTTTTCACAACAACGAGCTTCCACCTGGATCAGTTTCCTCCCCAGGGTTTGTGTCCGTTGTGAAGGAGGAGAGGGAAAGATGAGTTGTTTCTACGGTAACAGGAAGTGAAGTTACCTGTCGATGGCGTTCTTCCAGGTGAAAATGGGGGTTTATTGCTGGCTGGGTCAGCTGCTCAACAAATCACAGTCCTTGACTGATACAAGCTAATTTAGCGGGCGTTTACAGCGACAAGACAAAAAGATACCAGAGGACGTCGGTTTGTTCTATTCAGTCTCTAAACAACTACACTGCAAAAACACATTTGAATGGAAGCCGCTGCTGATTTCCCTTTATGTGGATAAATATTTATGCTGAAATTAGACACTCACATCAGAACATAAATACCCAGCAACATGTAAGCTATTTCAGTCCAGTAGTAGAAAGTTGATCCATCTCCAGTCAGCTGCTGCGAAAATTCAAATCGGGGAAATGAACAGAGGTTTCATTCATGAGTGATCATTCCGCTAAGTCACTCGTGATGTGACTTTTAAAGGACAGAGAAATGATACACAGGTCGAAAAGGCGAAGATGTCTGCTCCTGATGTGTAATCTGATGCTCTGAAAGGACGCCGTGACGTCATCATCCACAGCTGTTGGAGGTCGAGCACCGACAGCTACAGAGAAAGAGAACAAAGCGAACACATTGATCACTGCCGAGTCGAGACTGAAACGACGTCACCAGCACGCGCGGGAAAAGGAGGCAGAGACACGCTTCCCAGTTCTAATACACGGTCTACGGGCTTGACAACACTAGAGAAACTTTGAGGCGACACTGAACTGATTTCCATTAAATATCCACAACATGTATCAGCAGATTGAAGTCCACTGTTTGACAGAGAAGACAGGCAGAGCTCCTCGCACAAGACGATGGCCAAAATAAAAGGGCGTGGACGTGGAAAGGTGATCAACAAAGACCCGCGGGCCAGAGGTCTCTGTTGGTCTCCAGCAGTTAGCTCCTGCTCCGCTTTGTATCACCTGCACACGCTCACAGCGCTCTGCGCTAAAACATGGTGTTTATTATCGTCAGCGAACGTCGAGGATGAAGAAAGGCTGATGCTGTGTGATGCTTGTTGCAGTGTAGTAGAACACCGGGAAAAACATTGTTTTCTCTGACTGACAAGTTGATCTTATGAATACTGAGATGGGACGGCTGCAGCTTTGTTGACTCCACTGAGCAGATGGAGGTCATCAAATCGACATCGTTTCAGCCTCCGTGTTATCACTTTTAGATCTTTACTGAGTTACTTGAGCTTTGTAACCTCACAAAGTCACTGAGGTCATTCATGTCTTTTGCTTCAGACTCTCAGATGATCAAAGGTGGTGCTGCAGTTTTTCTTCCAGACTTTGGAGCTCAAAAAGTCCCCACGCTCCTGCCAAGACGACCTGTGTTCTCTCACATTCACCGTTTGTCTCTGTGTGTCTCATTTTCCTTCTTAGCATCGTTTTAGAGTTTTTTTTTCTTCTTCTTTTTTTTAGCGAATGATGAGGACACGCTGACATCTGCTCCGGAGAGATCACTAATCATTGTTCTCCGTCTGATGTTGCAACGATAAGTTCACAGTGATTAAAGGCGAGTCTGTTGGCACTCGCGACAGAATAAGTAGTTTCGTTTCCCCTGTTGTTTTCTGCTGTAATTTAAGGGGGGGGGTGTAAAGTTTATGTTTGTCTCTGCAGACAACAGCTGTCAGATGCGAGCTCTTAAAAGTAATTGTTCTCCATGTAATTAAATCTCCAGCTGCATTAAAGTGAAATGAATATGAAATGAAAGTTTTATGTGCAGTAAATTGTGACTGTGACAACCTACGTGTGGTTTAAACCAGATAAAAACATTTAGACCATTAACAGGACCACTGACAATCATCATGTCTCACCGAGGCGCCAACATCAGCTGAATGTTCTCAACAGTTCAACCTGAAATAGGTTTGAAGCAGACATTTGTTTTGTCCTAATGTTCTTTCATTCATCTTACCGGTTGTGGTTGTCCTAGAACCGAACCCACGTGTCAACAGCAGACATCAGGGTACAACCTGGACGAGTCACCAGGGCATCACAGGACCACAGGGACAAGGACAACCGTTCACATTCACACTTCCTGGCGTGGGCCAGGAATCAAACCTGGGACCTTCTTGCTATGAGGTAACAGTGTTAACCACTGCCCCACATGTTCATTATCGCCAGTGTTGGGAAAGTTACTTTGGAAATGTAGCTGTTACAAATACATGTTCCCCTGTTAAAGATGTGAATAACATTAGTACAACAACCAGTTAATTAATGTAGCAATGACGTTTGATATGTTGTTTTTTACAGTCAAATATATTGCTGTCTGCTCACTGACTGCTGTCAAACTGCTTTGAAAATCACAAAACACATTGATTTACACTTCTCAAATGATTTATATTTTAGTATTGAATGAGAGGCCTCCAGTGCAAGGAGGATGTGCAGAAATCGTTGAGCTGCACCTCAAACGGTGATCATGAATATTTCCATGTGTAACGGTCCTTTAGCTCACCGGCTACACGTCATTCTGTGCAGTTGCATTCAGTGTGTGCTGGTTTTCTGCAGCTTTTCTTTGAATTGTCTGCTGCAGGAATGTTGTTAGAGCTGTGACAATGAATCTGAAGAGTATAACTGCAGCCTGACAGCGACACAATGCGCTCAAACCCACTCTGAAGCTTCACGCTGATGATTCTCTGCATGCTCACCACTGTCTTTGAATACATTCCTGTTTAAGAGACAACAGTTACTCGACAATTAGATCCACTGTGGATGTTCTTTTCCTCAGCACTTTGGAGTAGATTTATTACTCCTCTCCAACAATGACTTGGTAGGTCATTTCACTCCTTGTCAGCCAGGAGAGAAACTATCACTGTGCAAAGGAAATCTAGCTCTTAGCAGTTAGACTCAACAACAACAACAGTAGTGAAAATCACTGGCGGTGGAGGTGAATTGGAGGCAGAAAATGCAAAGGTTAAACAGTTATTTATTCTTATTTTATTCTTCGTAGTGAGACATTTTGGGAAAGGAACCTATGAGAGATGTTTTGAAAATGCTGTTGTCCACATTTCTATACAACTTACAACTTTCTTACTGAAATGGATTCGATTCCAAGCATTAATAAACTCCAAATTAAAACACAGCACAGGCTGAGGACTTTAGATGTGCTGTGGAAAAACGGCATTGTCGGCGTGAACTGGACTGAGAAAGTCTGAATGGTGTGAAGATGCAGTGTGGACTTCTAACGTCTTCAAAACAACAACAACTCGCCTCAGCTCCTCGTTTTCCCAACACGATGCACTTTTCCTCACCCTCGTGAGAAACTTCTTGTTCCGATGCAGACCAATGTTACCTTTTTGAAACCATTTGTTTCTTGTTTCTCTGATTTCAGATGAGTGTGCACAAAACGTGCACAGCATAGCTTTGTGTGGCTGCAGACAATGACTCTTCTCCCCATTGCAACGGGTAGATGAGGGGACAGTGCTGCTCCCCCGCTGGCAGCGGCGCGCGTGATGAATGACGCTACGGCGAACTAGTTTAAGAGAAGCATCCCGCAGTCTCTCATTTCAAAAAAGCTCTGCCTCACACAGTAGCCGGGGGAACGGCATGAAAAGTAATATCCATCAACAGCCAGCCAAGCAGCAGCGCTATCAGCAAACACAATTTAAAACTTGGAAACATTATTGTTTTCTTCTCCGTCCTCGCCTCGACTGGACGAGTTGGCTGAGGGATGCTGCTTTGATGAATATGATGCTGCTGTCAGACGAGATGATCTCTGTCATTCATTAGCAGGAACTCAGTTTGGATCAGAAGACATTCTGTCATCATGCCTCTAAATGAATATCTCTTCTGAACGACAAACAAATGGAAAAGTGTCTCGGAATCCATGAAACAAAAAGACCGAGGGAATCCAAATACTGAACGTGATAAAAGTGAGTTTATATTAGAAGGTAATTTGGCCACAAAACAAACCAGCTGAATTAAAAAAAAATACAGTCGAAATAAAACACCAATATGTTACATAAAGTTTTTTGTGACAGAATTTTTTTGTAAAAAGCAAAGTGCTGCAGCGAAAACAGACACAACAGCAACACACGTTCCCTTCAGTCTGCACAAAATGACTAACAACAACGCAAATATCTAACAACACGAAACTGAGCAGTGACTTCCTGCTGTTTGTGGGTGCTGCCAGTGCCTGAGCTTTAAACTTGTAGTGTAAGTGACGATATTTCATGTGTCGGGACAATCAGACGTTTCACAGTGAATCTTGTCTGTACTGAGCCTTTGAATCTGTCAGCGCCGTTTAATCTGACACAAACGTCATTTAACGTCACAAAACAGTTCTAATGTTTCATTAGAATAAAGGAATAGGGGAGTAAACATGTGGCAGTGGGACAAGATGAGTTGTTCATTGTTCATTGTTCTAATTATTAATGAATTCTATTATTATATTGTTACTTTATGAAAAGAGTGCTCCGTAGGTATTTCTATCCTACTACAGGAGTAATCGACAATCAGTAGCCTGAATATGAAACAGTCCTTACATAGTCCTTACTGTATTATTTTGTGGGTACTCAGTACTAGTAATTAGTACCTTACTAAATGGTATTCACTATTACTATACTTAGTAATGGTACTTATTACTATACTACACTGTATTCATCACTTATTACTATCTTACTACTGGCTATTACTACCTTGCTACATGATACTGAGTAGTTATTACTACCTTATTACTTGTACTTGCGCTAGCTATTTCAAGAATCTCAGTAGTTATTACTGCTTCATACATGATCAGTGGTTATTCATCATCATCATCATCATCTTATTACATGGAACTTAAGTCATTATTGTAACTTTATTTAATCCTTGGACCAATGGCGTGTCCAGGAGAAGCTGTCAGATGAAATGCTGAGTGAGGAAAAAAGAACAAAAAAAAACCCCTCAGTGTCTCTGAGTGCATCTGATCAGGTGATGAAAACATTTTCCAGAAGAAACAAAGTGTTTGGGTCTTCAGGGTTCAACACAAAGAGCCAAAATGTGAAACACCGAGAAGATTTACTCCAAACTCTGAGTGTACGGCAGAGGAAGATGATGGAAAAAACCAAGGCGGCACTGTATGGAAACAAACAGCCTCCTCTCATTTGGATAGTGCAGATGTCTGAAAAACATAATTTCACAGCTCATGGAGTTACCTCATTTGTCATGGTCCTCACTGATCTCATTTTTCAAAATGGTATCAAAACAACATTTTGTGCTCTGTGTTTGATGACAGGATGGCGTGTTGCTGGCGTTGTTTCATAAAACTGGTGAAATGTGCTCGTCGTGACCGTGTGTGTGTGTGTGTGTGTGTGTGTGAGAGCAGCATCATTCTTCACCACATCCGAACCTGCTTTGTTATACATTATTGCCCTGACTGAGACAACAAAGAGAGTTAAAGTATGAAAGCAAAGGAGAGGTGGCAGACAGGGGGCGAACGAGTGAACGGATGAGCTGTAATCCTTTGTCGTCTTGGTGGGGAAGTTCAGTGTGTTTGAACAGGGAATGACGAGGCCGGGCGCAAACCTCCAGGATGGATCTCTGAGATTAAAGTGCCCCGATCGCTGCTCTCACATCACATCCCGAGCCATCAGTGGGGAATTCATTTGCGCACACAGAAAGAAGGGGCAACTGAGAGTGTGGGGAAGAACTGACAGAAAGTGGAAAGCTAAAGCTTGTCTGCAGGCTTTGTAGGAATGGAAAGCAGCGGAACTCTCCGAGGGCCTGTGGTTTGTGGTACAGACGGCATACCTAAGGGAGACACACACAAGTTAAAATTACTGTATGTATACTGACTTATATAGAAATCTGTTTGATTTAAAATATCGCAAAGCAAAAAAGGGACTTTAAGCTGGAAATGATGACACACAGTATGATGACATTAACTCCCTCTGGGTGCCCCAGTTAAGTCTATTAATACAAACTCGTACTGCAGATGTGGATAGTGTTGAACTAGAACGACACTTGTAATTGTTTTTCATTTAATGGCAGTAATGTACTCATTTACAGTACAAATGTTTTACAATTGTTAAACACTTTGGCCCAAATGTAACACATACAATAATGTAGTTCTGGTATGGAAATAATCATCAACCTCCCTCTACTGCTACAATAGAAGTATGTATGTACCATAACAAAAAGGAAAACAAGTAATAGAGCAGTTCATGACAGATGATACTTTACTCTATTTAGAGAAATTCACAATTCATGTCATTGTTTGTGGACTTCGTTCGTTGTCCTCTGCTCCCTCTGTTACGGTCTGCAGTTGGCACTACCTTTTATCGCAAGGCCAACATGTAAAGACAGTTTGGGGTTAACCTGGCATGCTTTTGGAGTTGGGAGGAAGTTGGAGTACCTGGAGAGAACCCAGGGAGAGCATGAAAACTCCAGAAAGACCCCCATGGAAGGAGGAGGGAATGGACCCAGGCTAGTGGCAAGTTCTAGTACTTGTTAAAGGCTCCTTCAGCCAGAGGAACCTTCTAGACTTCAGACGCTCAAACGAATGTCTGCTAAGATTCTTCTGGCTTTCCTCCTTAGAAGGGGGTCAGAGGCTTCAGCTTACAAGTCAAGTGGCCAAACCAATCCGAAAGATGATACGTGAGGACGCTTTCAACATGGGTGTTGAACCTCAGCGAGCTCCAAAGTCCCTAATGATGGAGGACCTTCTCAGAGAGCGTGGTCTGTAATATGCTTTTGAACGCTCACCGTCTGTAGGAGGCTCTCGAGCATCTCTTGGCGTGGTGACACGGTGTGATGCTAACCCTCGGCCTGGATGATTAACAGGACCTACCACGGTGAGGGTGCTACTTTAAACCACCCAGTGACAAATTAGAATAAGAACCTAACGATGGCCCTAGATGTTTTAAAGAGACTGAGAACAGCGCACGACAGCCAGCGTGCCATCTTGGTTTGCAGCTGCTGTGTTTCGTGTCACATGGCGCCGGTATAATCATCTCTTCTTCTTGGGCGCATGAATGTGGAGCTTCCTGCCAAAGGCGCTGCCTGTTAATGATGCGCGCTCCTAATTAGATAGAGCAACTACTTCCAGTTTGCTGGTTGCCACAGTTGTGGCTGCAGCACCACACATGGAAGGAGAGCGCCAGACAGGAGCCCTGCTGTCTGATGTCTGGACACAACACTCGTACCTTCTTAGGAAACAAAGCCACACGTGGTTCACTGCAGCTCTTCTAATTTCCTTGTTTTTCAATTAGCTCCGATTTTTTTTTTTGTTTTGACTGAGGGGTGCAGGGGTGTGATAGATCACCAGAAAATGCAATAATGAGCAGCGGTTGCATGTGGAAGTAAAGAAGTGAAAAGCGTAGGGTGCCGTGAAGTTTCCGGATGCTGCAGACAGACAGAAGCTTCAGAAATAAATCAAACATGAAGATTCACTGCTTGTAGTTAAAATCCCCCCAGAACCGTAAATAATTGCCTCAGCTGACTGTTTATGCTTATTAGAATATTGTGGATCAAAACATGGAGAGAAGGAAGATGACAAGTGACTGAGCCTGGATCCTCATTTCTGATGACGATACCTGGGGACCCATGACGCCCAGGGATGAGACGCCCCCCCAAACATCTTCTTGGGTTCAATCACGCTGTGCAAGGTTGACCTGAGGTTCTTTTTTTTTTTTTTTAAATTGCCCCAATTGCTTTATTTAAAATCTTTTCTATTATTTTTTGCAAGAAGCACAGATCACTGTCTCTTCACAAAAGGCAATAGATTGGTGCTGTGAAGAGGTTAATAACTGTAACACAGGCTGGTAATTCATCACAGGCTGTTACAACAGGGAGGTGTTTAGCCAGCGGTCACAGGTCCACGCTGCCGACGCAGCACAAAGTCTCCACGTATTGATTTGTCTTTAACATACATAGTGTGGTGTAGTAGCTAATGTATTTTTCATTGCTTTGCATGGAACATCTACGTTCACATACTGAGATGGATTTTCTCCAGATTTATCCGTCCACCCTTCGCTGTGGACTGATCTTTACCCATGTTTGCATCACTCACATTAAAGACACGCCACATGTAAGCACGCCCGTCTATTAATGCTGCGGCAGCAGTAAAAAGACGTCTTATTGATTATCATTTTTAGAGCTCTTCTGTCAGCAACTGATCTCTTTGGAGAACTCACTTTGACTTCTACGTCTCAGACATGGGAGCCATGGGTCATTTTATTGCATAGCACCAATTTACAATAACGGTGATCTCATGACACTCGAACTAAATTTCTGCTCCATTCAGCTTCTGTCTGTTGCTCAGCATTGAATCACGTTGATTGTTTTTTTTCTTGACAAACACGGAAGAGAGTCCGGGGAAAGTCACATGACTCATAACTAATCAGTTGTTGCCGTCTGCGGAGGTCCGCACATCCCCGACACGTAGTTATACTTCTGGGGCGGTGGTATCAACATACACACCAGACGTATGTCGACAATTTGGTGCAGAAGCATCAGTCCGGGTTCATACTGTGTATGAAGTATTCTAATAGAAATAGAAACATTGACATGAGCAGCTCTTAGCGACTCCACAAGGAAAAACTTCCTTTTACCACGGGGACATCCCAGGTTTGACCCTATCTGTACTGGAATGAAGGAATCCAGCTGTGACTTGTGCAGAACGCCTGCACGTCAAACCCAGCGTCATCCACATGAGTCATTTCTAACGCCCACACACGGGGAAGAAGGGTAAAAATACTGGACTCCTCCATTAATGTTTGAAAACATCTTTAACCTATTATTCACAACAGTTCTGTGCAGCTGCTGAGGGTCGTTCTGGACAACCAGCTTTCCTCCTCGGCCCACACAGGGGCGCAGACAGACAAACAGCCGCCTCCTGGAGGTTTCGTCCTCGGCAACGTGGAAACAAGAGAAACCACTCAGTTCCTGCGCTGTGCACTTGTCATCCCACAGATCCTTCACAGGTCAAACCTGCCCTCACTCTTCAGTTTAACTGAATCCAGAAACACCGTCTGTAGCCTTTGTTCGTTCAACAAAACATCGGTTCAGTGTTGAGGAGTTAGATGTCAGTCAACAGTACTAGAGAAAAATGAGTCAGTAAATTATAGTTATCTGGCGAGATGCTTGCCAATGTTATTTTTGGGATTGTATTTTTTTTTGGGGGGGGGGGTTTAGTGTGCTAATGATACATTGTGATAATGATGTAATGACTGAGAACATTCATTCAGCATTTAGAAATGTCAAATGTAAAAAAACAACAACAAAAACCACTGTTGGTTCTTCACTTCCTCCTCCACTCAGAGCTGAGTTACCTGGTGTCTGCTGTTACATGTAATCTGCATCGCTCAGAACAACAACGAGTAGAAGATGTGTGAGGAGAAAATACAGCCACCTGTTTAATTTGTGGTCAGCATACTGGTAACGCTCACAGGTTCATACTGAAGCCGCTCAAATGCCTTTTGCGATCATACAAACATCTGTGCTGTCTCCACATCGACAAGTTTGCGTGGCGCTCTGCTGCATTGAGTCGTTTTGGAGAATAGGCTGTGATAGTGCTGAAAGGCCCATTTTTCCGTTTGCTTAATCAATTTTCTTTTCAACTAATTGACAGATTTTCCCCTGACAGACCATTCTGGGGACGTGAGGTGGGAGCAGTGTCAGACTGGTGCTCACTGGTCTGCAGGAAACACAATCTATTGAGCACACTGCTGCGTGGCAAAGCCACATCTGGGCCAGGTGCCTCCTCAGCAGTCTCTCAGACGGGGGGGAAAAAAAAAAAAACACGTACACAAAAGGGACCAGAGAAGAAGGAGCAACATCCACAGTCATTTACGGTAACTTGAACTGGATGTGACTTACTTGAAGTGCATATGAGTGATCTTGACGGTGGTTTCATCACTGGACTGTAGGAAGCGGTTACATTTGTTGAGTATGTGCAATGCGAGGCTTTCGCTTCACGGCTTATTTCATCACAAGTATCTGAGAGCCGACAAAAGTGATCGTGCTGCAAAACACTTGCATAA
This sequence comes from Aeoliscus strigatus, assembly GCA_901007665.1. Lineage (NCBI taxonomy): Eukaryota > Metazoa > Chordata > Actinopteri > Syngnathiformes > Centriscidae > Aeoliscus > Aeoliscus strigatus. The sequence goes on from CAAKHB010006957.1 coordinate 67,511, forward strand.
CTGCTGTCAGAGGTTTTTGCTGAGATGTGCGTTTGTGAGCTCTTTTAATGTTTGACTGATTATGCTTGCAGCCTTAGTTCAAAGAGTAAACACAAGAGTAAACATATGCACTTTAAAAAAAAGGACATTTTTAATGAAAGCCAGATACACACACACACAGTCTTCCTCAATTTAAGATTAATGATGATAATTTATTAAGGTGACAACAGACAACACATGTAGGACAAACTCCCTCTTCAGATTTGACATTTCATTAGCATTAAAAGGTAATGAGATACAGCACACCGGAGGCATTTTATTTAATGTAGAATTAGTAGCATCAATATATGAATGTGTGACTGATTAAGTATTCAGCTCTCACTGGTGACATGATACGGTGACGGCGGCCAGCTGTGACCTGAAGAAAGGAAATGTGCCTTTGGAGCAATAAGACCAATCCCCTGAACGACAGAAAGAATCTGAGCAGCACTTCCAGCACCCAACCGACAACTGTCCCCTGAGTGAGGGCGGTGTACCTTTAGTAATACCCTCAGGAATGAATCCAGGTAGATTAAATTAAAGAATAAAAACATGTTCACTAAAAGGAGAATTATTAGGAATGGGACAGACTGAATGTGAAAATCACATGACCCACTAGGATGTTCCTTCGGTGTCCCTTTGGGACTCTGAGTTAAAATAAACGCTAAAGCTATTGAAGGAACTTTGTTATGACACCCGTGTCACCGTGGGTAAAAAAAAAAGTGTGTTCCGGTGTATATATATTTAGTTCATTGTGAATCCTGGAGCTGATCCTAGCTGGACAAGCTAACACAAAAAGCCCGACAACCATTCAGAGTAACCAGGTAGCCTATGTCCTGTTTTTTTTGGAGGAAGGCTGAGTACCTGGAGAGAACCCAAGCAGGCTCAGGGTGCGGCGACAGTGCTAACTAGTAATGTGTCCTTCTGTGGCGAGACTTCGGCGGACGCTTCTGGGTTTGGGCAGCGGATCTTGTGACTTGTGTGTTGTTTTGCCATCTCTGGGAGCTTCCACATCATATTAGGTTCATAACTCATGTACGGACATCACAATCGTCCTGCTTGTTCTGCATTTGTTGTCCACTTGATGGCACGGTACAGCAAATGAAGCCCCAGGCAGCTTCGGCACATGAACGATCCAATTAGATGAGACGTTTCAGTGCTTCATGAAGTTTCATCTCACCGTCACTATGACGACCCCCACTCTCTCCCTGAGGAACAGGAGAGATCAGTGTAGTTTGTGTGTTTACAGAACACTGATTGGGAGATTGGTGTTGTACGTTATTGTCACATTTCAGTTTTGACATGTGGACACCTGAAAAACGGTTTGAGTATTAATTCCCTTTATTGTGATGAATTCACTGTCCTCTTACAACTCCTGCTCAGTGACGTTCCTGAAAGTAACTGCTGCTCCGTGTGACAGCCGTGGAAACACTCAGAACAGGTGATGGATTGCTGTTGTGCAAAGGTTAACACAGATCCTCCATCCTCCAGAAACACGCTATGTAGACATCACGCATGGCCTGAAACAAATGTCCCTGGAGTTCATCTGCTGTGTATTCCACCGCGCTGAGCACTTCATCCAGGTGCTGATAAACAATCTGTAACAGAAGGTTGAAGAGTGAGTATGAAGCGTCCAGGTCTGACAACATGTCTGGGGTCAGAAGAGGTTCATGAACGCAGTGGGAATCCAACCTGTAACAGCAGTGTGGATGTCCAGCTCCGTGGCATCACACTGGATCATAAACGTTTTGTGGTCAAACGGATTTAACGGCTCTGAGTGAAGTTCACACGCTGCTGGTGCTTTAACGTCCTGTTTGCTGCGGTTGTGGTCACGAGAGTTCTTTGTCATTTATTCATCACTTGACACAAATGTAGATGGATTAGTTAGCTGGGCTTTAAAGTCATTTCATCTCTTGTCTGTCAGCAAACCTTCACCACCAAAGTCTTGGTCTGGTGGACTGCGTCCGTCCATCGCTGCTATTTAGCAGCTTCTTCACATCCACTGACCATGTTTGTAAAATAACAGTGAACATTTGTCTGGTTGATGAGACCAAAGAGTTGAATACTCTCATGTGGTTCTATAACCTGGAATTGGAAACCAGCAGATTGAGGGTTTTCAGTTAATTAATTGCTTTATTATTGAACAAAACACAATCAGCGGCACAAGCTGAAGTCATATATTCACCACGTACACACAAAGAAATGTGTCATGACTTTATATGACGTCTTGCCAGTAAGAATATGTATGTATGAATTCTGGACCTTCTCACTCCATCCTGTGAAGGTCTTTGCTCTGGCTGTCGTTAGCTAAGTGTTAGTGATCACTCCTTATTTACTTCATGCTCGAGGACACGTCTGTGTGACTTCAAAACAGAAGTAAAACCTTTCATTGTGTGTGTGGGTTACTGCAGGAACACTTCTTCTCACATCAAGGCCTCTGTCATACTAGTTTTTGAAGTGAAATAAACATTTGCAAATGAATAATTGATTTTATCTGCATTATTTGGTGGAAGGAATAGGGAAATACGCATGTTTTGGGTTCTTCAAAGACACACCTAATGCATAAGTAATGTTTTCCACTTTCAAGTGTAAAGTCCCACTTTTGCCCCAGGTATTGCACTTCTGTGTTTGCATCTCCTTCTCCATTCTCCACAAACACACATCAGAATAATACCAGGAGACAGCAGACATGGAAAGGCACATCAAAGACTCCATAATACCAGTCATTATTAATCAAATAGCAGCGTGGTACTTCTCTCCATTAAATGTTACCTCAGTCTGTGCGGCCAACACTGTGTGTATGTGTGTGTGTGTGTGTGTGTGTGTGAGGTCGTGTCGACGTATTCTTTCTGCGACGGCGACGCGAAATCGCTTCCAGACGTCTTGCAGCCTGAGAGCGGGTCAGCCGGTGTGCGGCCTGTGGGATGGAAGTGTAATTCTGCTGAGGAGATTAGACTCAGGCTGCTTGACCCCGCGGCAAAGTGTCGCTGTCAGCCTTACACAGACGTGTGGATATTTGTTCGCTTAGGTGGTTCAAGGCAAGTCCTTGGTTCAGAACTAAGCAAAGATGGAAAAATAACGCAATTGGTTTCCCTAATTAGGTGGTTTCCTTATGGACAAACTTGGACGCACAATGGTCGGCACAGGAGTGACACTCATGAATGAATGAATAAATAAATGTGTGCGTTTCTGTGACGCCACGACAGAAGGAACAAGTCACAGTGGAAGTGAGACGACAACACAGACCACAAATGTCCTTGTGAATCAGTCCGTTTAATTAAAATCCCGTTGGCCGGGGAACAAAGGTTTCTGCGTCTGGCTAAGAGAATATGAAAGCTAAAAGGGTTGAGAGCAGCAGAAGATGTCCAGGGTGATGACCTGTATGAGTATTCCAGCTATAAACCTAATGAACCCGGTCCGCCGGTGTCTCGTCCTTGTTACATTTGGTTATAATGAGGGTCAGACCGTTCGGTCGTTCAGCTCTGATCACTCGTTGTTAGGAACCACGGGAGAGACGGACAGAGGTCGGTATAATTACCGAGTGGAAGGATTTTATATATTCGGCTCCTGGTCGTTGAGTTTGGTGGTTCACCTGGAATGCGATACTTTGAGAGAATATCAGCAATTAGCAATTGACCTCACACATTCACTGACATGTGCAAACTCACCTTACACCTAATTTAAGTCTGCTGCTCCTGCTGCTGAGTTTTTGCAGCACAGATTTTCTCACCTTGCAGCCATAGATGGGACTGAGGAGAAGTCAGATCAATAATTAATGGAGCAGAAATATAAAGTAGAGTCTTCCCTGGCTGCAACATACATGCACAACACAAACAACGCAATCCAGTTGCTGTGCGTAACACAGCAGTGTCGTCGTAAATTAAAGTTACACGTGTTATCGAGATTCAATGACCTTGAAGACTAGTGGTTCGATGTGCATTCAAGCACATGACTGAACATTAACAAGGCTGTTCTCAGCATCCCACCCACACAGACACACACACACACACACACACACACCTGAAACCTTTTGTCAGTGTCACCTAATCCTGAGCAGATTCTGCTGCTCACAGACGGTATAAATTGCGAGGATACAGCCAGTTTGATGTCTGTTTTTCTTTGGTGTCTTGACGTTCTGTGTCCAGAGGGGATGATGCAGCTGGAGAAGAACGAGTGGGCGGATCGCCGTGGTTGTGGCTTGTCAATCACACAGTTGCCACGCTTTTTAAGCACGTCCAACTTTTCTCTAAATGGGGCCATTATTTACAAAATGAACTGGATGATGAGCTGTTTTGCATTATTTCAGGAAAAAAAACACGCAACCAGGCTAAGTGCAGCTTTTTTAAAAATGTTGACACAATTACCTTTTGGAGGTTTTCAATGTTGTATTCATTCTCACATTGTTCATAGTTCACCTAATAACAATGAACTGTCTATACGTGGTTTTCTTTACCAACTAATTTATTAACAACCGTATCCAGAAATGCTGTGGGAATATACTGACAGTGTATTCATCGCTCCCCCTGTAGGAGACTCCAAAGCAAACATGAGGAGAACGAGGAGAATTGATCGTTCCTTGGTTTGTGTGACCTATGCGAGGCCTTATTGACTGAGTTTTTATTAGCCGCCCATACTTGGACTTGTCGTGAGAAAAGGAGCAGATTGTATTCGCTGGGAGCGACCGCAGACTTCTTCTTATCACCAGCAGCAGCCTGTGTCTGGAGGCTCCGCACAGATATTTGTGGTGCTGCTGAGACCTGCGGCTGTTCAACGAGCATACGGCTGGTTAGGAGACCGTAATTTATAATTTACTTATGCATGGAGAAAATCTCTTTGCTCATTTATGACATGAATAAGAAGACAGGTAATTTTTAACAAAAAAGAAAGGAAAAAAAAAACCTACTAAGTGGACACAGCAGGTAAATATAAAATAAACTGAAACACGTGTTTTCTTGGATTTACAGACTACGTGGTTCAGATTGTGTGCATATACACACGGCTTCTGTTTCATCTTTGTACAGCCCACATTTCAAACACACTTAATGCTCGCTACGATGCACTATTTTGTTGTGACGTAAACTTGAGTCCAATTATTGAAGCAAAATGGGCGTTATCTGTGATTCCACATGATGCACAGGTACAGTGCATGATCTTCGTACTTTCAGTGGAGATCAGTACACACTGGCTCAAATGTAATTGGAACGTTGGTGAGACATAAGAAAATTTGGTACACTATTGGCTGTGGCATTAAATTTGGCTCAGGAGGTCGAGGGAGACATCCATTACTGGACGTTCCGATCTGAGTCCCAGCCTCCCTCAAAACTCCACATCCCTTGGTGGGCTGGAGCCAACAACCTATCAGTTAAAGGCCCAACACACCACTGAGGGATCCCGCCCTGATGAGTGCATGACATCGGTATGATAAAATATTTACCTGAACATAAAATAAAACACTCCACGTGCAGCCCAGACTGAGTGACGCTGTCACAAATAAGTAGAGGGATGTAAGTCAATGACAGAGTGACTGAGCATGTGTTTGCATTTCACTCCAGCAGATGTGTGTATGTGTGTGTTGGGGCGGGGGGGGGGGGGGGGTCTCAATCAAGGCTGGTTGGAGCCAATTAACTGCTCAAATGATGCGGTATTGTGGGGGCTTACAGACATAATCTTAATGTCAACAACTGGATTGGAAGCGCCCCGATTTCAGTGAAATCCTGTTGTGTTGAGAGGAACGGCAGCGGAATACTGAGCAGTCAACGTTGGTTTGGAGGACTAGCTAGCTTAGCTTAGCACTAGCCTCACAAGACCACACAGTTTGTGCGACCGCATGTGGAATGAGCTATTCTGATGGATCATTCTCATGACAAACATGTTAACTTGATATTTGATATTTGTACATAACAGCATATTGATGAAGCTCCACAGGCTTTTAAGTGGCTTTTCTGTCTAAGAATAATAAAAGGAACTTGTGTGACCACTACAGGATGAAGAACTCAGAACTCTGTATAATTGAGTTTAAACTCTATCGAAAAGTCAGGCAGCATCTGGCTGGTGTTTCAGAGAGGTCAGAGGTTAATTGGCGTTCATGCAGTGGCTGGGTGGACTAATGCGAGCAACAGCTGAATTGTATCAGGAGGACCACGCAGTAATCTCTCTCCCTCGCCACCGTCTCTGGGTTTGTGAATTGGAGCCATATTGTTCGTGGGAGGATTTCACCACTGGCATTGGAATGTTGAGCCAACCAATTTGAAAACACATCTGTTCAATTATACCTGAAAACCTCCAGATAATTAACTATCTTCCCTCTGGCTGCAGCTGAATTACTATTGATTACAAGCATTTAGCAGAAAACCTCAACTTCTCTGTGCAAGACGACGTATGCGGGGAGATGATAAAGTCGTAAATTCAATTTACAAACAGTTCACAAACTTTGAAAATTCGCACAAAAGTTATCACACAGCAATGGAGCTAATAATAGACGGACAGATAATCAGCGGCTTTCAATACATAAACTTCCTGCTGCCGTCCGCTCAGAGCTGCCTGACAAAGCCAAAGTCAGATAGGGAGGATTTCAGTGCTGCTGTGTCATGCTGCACGACCGCTCGCCATAATCAGCTCGATAGAAAATCAATTTGCACCCCATGGAATTAACTGTGTCCAATTCCCATGGACGTGTTTATTTCATTCAGTCCAAATGAGATTAAAGACCAACAGAGTGACCCTGGAAATATCCAGTAAATTCTTTTCCTTGCTGTGCAAGTGAGTCTCTGTGACGCAGCACTCATGAGGTGGAACATTCAAGTATTTCTTGCAGCAAGATTTTGAGTATTATCTGTATTTTGTAGTTAATCGGATTGTTAGTTACTGTGGAAGGTTCCTCTGTTTAACATGTGACAGTAGTGTAACTGTTTCCATCCATTTATCTAATTGATTAGTTTTGTGAACGTTGCATGAACGTTCTCAAATGTTCCAGCAGCATCAACACTGACGACAGCTTTCAAATCACCAAACACATTCATTTCCATCATTATCATTCATTAACACACAAAATCAGGACAAGAAAATGTTCCCAAACATTATATTTGTTCCCAAACTATATATTTAATCAAAAATGATTAAATATATAGACTATTTTTTTTTTGCAGAAATTGTTTGATGGAACTAAAATTGTACTGATGAATATTCAGTCATTTATGAAACTGACTCCAGTTCTGATTATTTTGTAATCACATTACGTGTGACTAATTGCTCCGTAACACTGCAGGTTCCATCGTTTTACAACGTGTGCTGTGAGTTGGAGGCTGACAGCGGCGCTTCATGGGACTACATGGTTGGGTGGCTGTGATGACTGTGATGTGCTCCAGTCTGCTGGTGAGGTGTTTTGAAATAATTAACCTGTGTACCCTGCAATAAGACTTCACTGAACACCCCTGACTTCATATTGTCACATGATGCGTTCAGTCCACTGTGGCTGCAAATACAAAGTATGGTCATCAGGGCCGCAGGCTCAATCACCGCTGTGCCACCTCATTCAGCGAAACATGGGCACAATTATTAAAAATACAACTTTCATTATTATTACTTTGACCCTCATGTAATCACCAGAGAGGCAAATAATTTCTCGACACTGCCGATGAATTGCTTTCCAATTTTAAAATGGACGCAGCTGTATGGGAACTGAACAGGTACCACAATTCCATCACTGCTGCAGCTTCTGCAGATTACGGTCCTAAAAACGCCTCAGAGAACTGAAACAGGGCCATAGATCAATTCCCACTTCATTGGACACCAATTTAAAGTCACTCAGAGTGATACACTTAGCTGGAGGGGCAGGTCCCACTCACTATCTTAAGCCAGCACTGACATCCTGGATGCATTTATCACTGACATGCTGGATACATTTATCCCTGGAACTGACTCACACATCTCATTTGCTGCTACTTCTCCAAGCTTGTTTTTCCACAAATGAGCCAAGCCCACAATCCTCTAAATCCTCCATTTTCTGAGACCCATTTGAAAACACGGACATAAACATGATCAGTCAGACGTGAGTCCTGAAGATGACGACCGATAGAAACACAACAAGGCACAGTGTTAATAGAGTTTACCAACATACACTGTCAGCATCATTCTCATTATGTTCAGGCGACACGGTGATGCAGTGGTAAACTAACAAGTCCGTTCACAACGGGAAGGTCCCTGGTTTGATTCCTGGTCCAGGCATCTTTCTGTGTGCAATCGGCATGTGTCTGAGTGGGTTCTAACCCCGGAAACTGGCTTCCTTCCCCACCTCCAAAGGCAGACCAGGTAATACTGGTCAGTCTAAAATGCCCGTAGGTGTGAATATGAGTGATGAACAAACAAACATGTTCATTAGCATGTCAAAACTCAAAATCCACAGCACTAATGAAGGCAGTAAAATGACGGGCATACATGATGAAATATGTCGATTCAAACAAAAGGCTCCCACCGATATTATTAGTTATAGAGGTTCACGTCTGTTGCACTCTCAAATTGCTAAAAACACAATTCCTAAAATTGTTGCATGTCGTGAAATGGCTGGAGGTGCACATGTGTATGATGACTGAGACCTGCTAAGAGCACCCCGGTGCACCCAGAGGGGTGGCAGGGGACAGATGGCGGGGAGGGACGGGAGAGGAGGCTGCCAAGCTGCATTAGTCACACCCATTACTCACACACTCCGCGCTGGCACACAACAAGTGACTGTGGCACTGACGTCTACATAGCTGGAAATTCTGATGAACAGTTTTCCCAGGAAGTAACAATGGGGGAGCAATTAGCGATGGGGAAAGGTTGAAGGAAGGGAGACAAGAAGGATGCGGAGTGAGACCTCCTCTCTGCTGTTACGGGATCCATCATTATCACCACCGCCATCGTCATCATCGCTCCACATCGGCATCGGTAACGCACTCAGACAAGAGTGTGACCTCCCCAGGGTCCCCTCACAAACAACAAAAAGCACGTAAACTGCTGCCACCGTGCAGAAATGCCACTAATCCGCCCAGACAGGCTGAGATGTCTGGGAGTCTGGGAAATAGATTTGAAGTTGCTGCCTCGTTCCCAAGCGTCCTCTGTCATTCATGAGCATCTGAGGACAAACACGTCCAGGGCGGTGTTGATCCCGGCGCACAGACGTGTGATGTAGGTCAGGCGTTCATCGTCCCCTTTTAGAAGCCTGCTAATGAAGTCACAAACAGGCTGACCCCGTGGGACATGCCCAGCCTCGGTGGCAGAGACGGAGGGAGACTTGGGAACTAATTGGCAGCACCCTTGTTTCCTGTGTAATTGCACTTATCTTGCGAGTCACCTTCGAGGGTCATTAAGAGCCCGTGGATTAATTGAGCAGAGTACTACACAGTGAAAAGCAGAGAGGAGCCAAGCGGAGTAGATATTTGACCCATTACGCTGATCCCGAACCTTCCTGGGGTCGGACACACCCGCTCACACGGGACACTTCGAATCAGTCGGCTTCATCCCTCCTCCGCTGTGACTAACAAATGCTCGCAACCGTTTTTCTTTTTATAGAATTCTTAGTGATCATTATTTCACAGCCTTACTCCCACCAGCCCACTCTAATGGGTCAGATCCGCTGCTTTAAGAGTGCGATGGAGCAATGGCAGCGCTTTTAGCTTGCTCATGTGCAACGCGAGTGTGTGGAAAAACAAGCTGCAGAGAGGTCTGAGGCAAACGTTTCAAGTGGGGAAGTAAATTATGACTTGAGTGAACACTGCCGTGTTTTATGTTATACATGTAAAAATAACATTTCTCATCACGTCAAGTGCGCGCGCGCACACACACACACACACACACACTATAGAGCTGACATAAACGTAATGTGATGAAAGTCAGTGCTTAGGGAAATGACCAGTGTGCGATTGTTTTAATGATATGCTGGAAATGCGGGAGGACATTGTCAAGGTCACTTGTCTTGTTGGGATGTGACACTGCGGCCGTGTCGTTTGCACCTCGGCTGCGACTGTAGTTGGATATCTGCAGGTTTGGTCTGAAGGGTCAGGCCTGGTGGTTTGTCAATGTCAAAGGTTTGGCGAGATCAGCGCTTCGGTTTCGATTGCTCAGCAGGTCCGCACGCGTTCGCAGGCAGCAGGTTACCACCTCCCAGGTACGACTCCAGTCAGTTCACCAGTCCGGACGTACTCGGTGCAAACTTGAACGACCGTGTTTTCTCGCGTTCATTTGCACATCAGAGTGATGAGCGCTTGCACCAAACGGAGGGGCTTAACCTTCTCTAATGCTTTCAGATAGATGCATCTACCGGAGTCCCCCCCGTCTTTGTTGTTTGCGCATACGGCTGGATTTGTCTGCCGCGTGAGCCGAAGATGGATGTTGATGAACCTGACCTTTCATTTGCGTGCCGCACCAGTAGAGAGAGAGCGCTTGTCAAGAGCCAGTGTGTGCAAACAATATGTTTGTGTGCTCGCTGTAATCTTTTACTAAAACATCCCTGGCTTTCACACTGAGAAAGAGGCAGAAGACAGACGAAAAGGGCATATTTGTGTTCCGCCGCTTTGTGCGGCAGGAAAAAAAAAAAAGAAAACTGTAGGGCAGAGCTTTGAAGAAAGAGAGTGAGAGAGTGAGAGAGGAAGACTGGCTGTAGCAAAATGTCAACATGATAAATCCAACCTTTACAAGCATTCTCTGCTCTAAGCAAGCTTGTGTCCCAGAATTAATAATCAGATGTATCAAATAGTTTTGGTATAATTAATTCACCCAGGGCTGTCATATATTCCCACTGAGGAGGTCTATAAATCCTGCTTTTATTTAAAAAAAAAAAAAAAAAAAAAGTTATAGTTAATATACATGCTGAGCGTTGCCCTGTCAGTTGCCTTGGGGGGGGTTTATTGGCAGAGAGGATGCTGCTTGTTAAACAAGCCTCACCAGACCTCAGTGGGTGTAAGACTCATTTGAAAGAGAGATCAATCTCTCTGACCCGTGTCAAGACCACGGCAGACAAAGCGGGAGAGGAGGAGGCGGAGCCATCATCATTTTAGAAGGTTTTCCCTCTGAGACCATCGGCGCTGTGATTCGGAGAAAACAAACCCCAGCAGCCGCCCGTCTCTTTGAACCGCTTCGAGATGGAGCACAATGCCAGTGGATTCACAAACATTTGGATCACAGTCCTTCTGGTTTTTGTGGGAGTTAAAGGTCACGACGAACCAATATCATTTATTTGCTGGAACAGTTTTGTTTCTTTCTCAGCGGAGGTTAAATATATTGCAATGGTTTGTAGTCACATATCTTATGATCAAGCTAAATTGGCTTTTTAAATTTTTATTTTACTGACCTTCCACATGCTGCATGTCACACACTGTGTTAACACAGCCCACACAATCCTTCTACAAATAACATCCACAGCATTAGCTGATGAAATGTTTCGCCCTTTGTTTGAATCTTTGCTTTCAGCCAAACTGCCTCCTAGACATCCATCACCGGATGGAGTAGACTGCCTGAGAACATACAAGTCATTATTAATGTTGAGTGCTTTCAAAAACGGTACACTTTTAACCATGTCTGCAATTACATATTTTAGATTTATTTTAGATGTTTTTTTTTTTTGTAGATGTGGGACAAGAGATGGAAATGAGTGATCTGGTGCAAACATTTTCTCAGATTCTTCTCAGCTAAATCAAATCAAAATCAAAAGAAGCTGTATTTCTGTCAGTGGTTAAAAAAAAAAGGTTTGTAACATTTTTCCAAACCAATTTCAGTTTGTCTTCACGTTAATGATCTGACCAGGAGCTTTGTCTCCTGTTTGATGCTTAATAGTGTCCATGTTACATGTGCTGAATTATTGATGCAAGCTAAAATATTTATGCCATTGGCTGAGCTGTACTTCATTGTCCCTATTTGAATACGTACATTTATGCTATTAGTTACGGCTGATCATTAATATTACACAACATATAATTCAATTTAATGCCAGTTAATCATTTAAAATGCTTTGAATGAATTGATGTTCCATGGCTCCGTGGGTCTAAAGATCTATACAGTTTAATGAGTGTTCACAGCGCTGCACAGGGGAGAGCACAGATTGATGGCTTTCATTGAGATAAAGGTAATCTTATTACATGACCATTAATAAAACATCATTCATTAAGTCGCTCACGACGCTCCCATCAGGCCTGACGACCCCACTGACACATGGTCGATATCATTAGGGACGTTCACTGTCAATTGTTGGGAAATCTTTACATGTTGATGGTACACACTCCAGAAAGTTCAGCAGATAGCAAGCTTTTTGATAATAAACCACATTGGTAATCTTCACACACATACAGTGTACTAGCATACTGTCCTAATTGTTCGGCTGCATGTGTGTGTTGTTTGTTTGTTTTGTATGTTTTTGGATGTGGTATCTGAACGAGGACCGTACCTGTTGGGTAGCACATGTTTGCTGTGATAAATTTGATGAAGCACCTGAGTCCAAATGACAGTTAAAACATCTGCAGTTTTATGTGGTGATGTGTGTGTGTGTGTGTGTCTGTGTGTGTGTGTGTGTGTGTGTGTGTGCGCATCTGGCCGGAGCTGCTCCAGTGATGGATATCACCACACTAATC
>CAAKHB010006958.1:9956-25330 GCA_901007665.1 Aeoliscus strigatus
GAGGAAATGGTTACTTTTGGGCTTGCGTAAACCCCGACCGTTGGACGTGTTCAGCTGCTGCTACTATGTAGCGGATGTATCAATCGAGGACCTAGTGTCACAAATTCAACTGTTGCTGGCCACAGAAGGGGACATGTCCAGTACCATGGAGGCCACCACAGATATGTGGCATACACAGCGAAGACTGATTGAAGCAACTACCCTACTGGCATAACATTACTGTCTTGGTTTTGGAAGTGCATAGGATGAGAAGAACACATGCCATGTCAGGAGAAATCCAACATGGCCCATAATAATTATGTAACACTACCTGTGGTTTTATGTTTCTAGAAGGGTGCATGTGTTTCCTCTGCAGCTATCGAGGCAACCATGACAGGGCCACAGACCAGGGGAGAGGGACCAGGGAGAGTGAGCGATGTACAAGGGTTTGATGCATACTGAAGAGCTCTTCTCTGCTCATTCCATCTGTGGGTCACCCAGAAGTCTTTGAAATGTAGAGGTTCAGGTAAAGGGAAAAACGAGAGACAAAGTTCTACTCCTTTCAGTTTGTTCCTTTCCCTTGATATTCTTTCAGTTACATATTTAAATCGTGATTTTTTTTCCATTATCAATTGTTGTTTGTTGATCATTTCTTCGACTCTTCACAGTGTGCTTTTGGAGTGGCTGCTCCTGACTGGCCGAAGTCAGCGGGCAATGTGTCAGTAAGGGGAGAACAGGATGGGCCCATGGGTGGTGCGGATGGGCCCTGGAGCAGGTCTCAGGATGGCGTGGCTGAGAGGCGGGCCTTGCAATAGGTGGTGGTGTGGGTGTGGCGCAGGAGCTGCTGCACGAAGAGCCAGCGGGTTCGAGGAAGCTGCAGCAGCCATTGCTGCAGCAACAGCCAACGGGTTGGGCAACAGGCCTGCACCCAAAGCTTTGGTGAGATCCTTAGAGAAGGCTAATGAAGACTAGAAAAGGAAGGTACATAAACAGCAGAAAGAGAGAGAAAAAGAGGGGAATGAAATGATTAGTTCCAGAGGGCAAACATGTGGAAAGCAGACATTCCTCCACTCTTTTGATTTGTTTTAAACCTTTGACACATTTGACTGTTTGGATCATTAATAATAATTTATTCTAATTGTTCTCTTTTTCATGAGGAGGACTTTGGTTGGGTTCATGTCAACCAGTTCAAGGATTTTCCAGATAAACATCTCATCTTTGATTCGTAGCTTTGTTGAAGTAGGAATTCAACAGTGGAAAGTGAAAAGTCACCGTCAGATCAGCTCTGTGCTTCTTGTGTCGGCTGAGGAGGGGGTTAGGCTTCCCTGCCATGCCATCCCGGTGCCTTCGACTTGATATGTGCTAAAATGAAGAAATGTAGGCGTATAAAAATGATCGATTATATATGTTAAACACTTTCTTCAGACACTCACTGGATGAAAAAATGTGGACATTTTTGGTTTGATGATTTCCTACAGTATAACAGTATAACATTTCTTCCTTATAAATAGAAACATAAATGCTTCTACTATATACTTGTTAGCATGATACAAACGATTTTTATGTCATTCCTAAAAAAAAAAACTTGTTCCACCTACCTGTTTGAGTTGCAGTTCAGAATTGACCCGTACGTTGCAGATCTCACAGTGGAAGGTTCGTTCCTGAGTGTTGGGGTCCACCGGCCCCCCTCCTTGCTCTCCACTGGGCTTGGGGCCCAGGCGAGGATACGCCTTGATGGGGCCCAACCCACTTCGTGCCTCCAAGATAGTTTTATGTTTGGTACCTGCAGTGAAATAGACACACGGACAAGAAAATAACAGAAATTAGTTATTTGAAGTTAGTTATAAAATTCCACTGTGTATGTGAAACATTATTTGACATGTGAGTTTTGTTCTTTCCTCGTGTGCAAACTAAATTATTATTATAACTAAATTATACTGGACTGATTTGTCTTAATGGGGAAACAGAAACACTGACATATATCTGGGAATTAACAAAATGAATATGAATCTTTGACCACAAATGCATTAATGACCACAGAGATTTAAGTGAAATATCAAACTGCAGTATTGTGTTTCAGCCACTAGAGGGCTGTAGTCAAACATATGTGCAGCAGGTGGCTATGAGACGCTGCCCTCCTAAAATTAATAATACAGTAACTGATTGACCATGTCTGTTTTAATTGAGAGGGTGATATAAGTTATTGCATGCCACTTATACATCTTTTGTTTGCACACTTCGCCAGGTGTTTCTCCAGCCATTACTTGTCAAGTCTTAGTATAGGTTGTGATGGCCTCTTCCTGAGCTGGGGTGTAGATGGTGATAATGAAATATGTACACATGTTTAAAAGATGTGTTGCGTAATTCCTAACTAAAGCGGTGAATGTTTTCAATTTTTTACATTAAGTATTTTTTTTCTAAACAAATTCCTCTCCATGTCTCTTCCAGGGGACCAGAGAGATGCTCTGGCATGCTGCTTTCATGTAGTCCAGAGCTGCATTTGCACAATTTCTTGCTAAATGATCTCACATTCTGTTTTTAGTTGAAAACTATAAATCATGGCCCCTCATCAACCCGGCCCCCCCTCTTTTGACTTGTCCCTCCACTTCTGTCACAGACACAGACAACTTTGAATTATTCTCCACAGTCTCTTTGAACGGCCTTAAGATTACAGAGCAGAGACATCGTATGGGGGGTTGGGATGACGTTTGAGAACACAGAGGCTGTGGCATCTCCAGAGGAGAAAAAGCTGGAATGACTTATTTCGCTCGTGGCCAAAAAATGTGCTCTCGGGGTGTGTGTTTTCGCCTTTCTTCTATTTCAGTCTGACAAAGGATTTTTTCCTTTTTGTCTTACTTGGGTTGAATGACATTATAAACTAACGCACCATGAGGCAAAGAGCTTTTAAAAGCAAAAACGTATGCAATGAGTTAACAGAAAGTTACATGCATTCCATTCCTCTCCTATCTCATTTCATCTTTTTGGTTGTCCGTACTGAGTCACACACAATGCTCACGGTTTTCAGGCATATGCTTTTATTTTTGGACCCTGCTGAAATGTACAGTTTTGTTTTTTGAGAATAAGCGATGGTGATTGGTTCCAGATCAGCTAAGTTTTAGTGTTTGGGACAATGAGGCGTTGAACTTCGGAGGCAACCAGCTGTCAGCAGGCTGTGACCAGCGATCACGTCTACACTGCAACACCTGCATGAACACGGAAAATACACCGCTGGACAAATGTAACACAGCATTTATGGCTGAACGGTTTTGCTGTGATGATTGAGCAGTATTTCTCAAAGGTGTTCTAAGGGACATTGCACTTCTATTGACTGAACCTGGTGAAATATTTATGAGCACTTTCTTCTTTGGCTGAGCAAAACATTTGTTACATGTGTACATATTTACCTCTGGGTGCAAATGGCCAAAATAAAACGGATATAAACTGTCCCCATGCAGAGAAATGAAGGTTGGTGCTGTGCATAAAGAATTACAGCAGGCAGTTTACTTTAGATGCATTTGGAGCATTAAGAAAGTGTCTTTTTTCCTGTATTATGATGATCTCACCCAAATCAGAGCCTATTTTTTCGTTCGTTCCCTAACTTCAATGCCTTACACACTGTTTTTGTGCCTGAAAGAAACATTTTCCCTGACATCTTCAAGCTGAAGCCCTCAGAGAAATGATTTTATGCAGTATGACAAAACATGAATTTTTGAAAGGGGAGGAGTGAAAAAATCATAAATTGTGTGAGTGAGGAAAGTGGGATGGGATGTGAGTATGTTGGCAGAGAGAGAGAGAGAGAGAGCAGACACACACAGTAGGCCACATTAACAAAGGCCCTGAACACAGGAGATCAATGGTGAGTTCCTGCTGTCCGGCCAGTCTGTGTCCATTAGATAGATGCTTATCAGTGTTTTCGACCCAGAACAGCAGCTTTTACACGTCTACTTTGACTGACTTTGACTGCCCAGTTTCGTAGTACTGTGTACAATGACAGTAAAGGACTCTGATTCTCCGATGAGACAGCTGTGTGAGTGTAAAGTAGTCATGAAGAGATGAAAATAAATTTTTCTTTGTTTGACACTCTGTATGGAGTTTGCCTGCTCTCCCCATGTCTGCATGGGTTCTTTCCAGGTACTCCGGCTTCCTTCCAGCTACAAAAGCATGCCAGGTCTTTATATATGTTGGCCCTGCGATGATGTGGCGAATCGTCCAGATGTACCCCGCCATTCTTAAGAAGAAAGTAACTGTTCTAGAAAACCTGTTTTGTCTGAAAACAGACATAGACAAACTATTACAATAACTGGAAGATTAACCTCTAATCATTCGTTGTAATGGTATCGTACTATGACAGCTAGATCATTTCTGGAAAATGACGTGAGGAAAGCACACCTTTGTTGTGGGCCTCCAGCTGGGACAAGGAATTGACAGCCACCTTGCACAGTGAGCAGTACAGCAGCTTTTTAGCTTTGTCCTCCTCTGTTTCCGGGCTGGACAGGCTGCTGGAGGCCGGGGGGCCTGTGGCTCCTGGAATGGGGGGTACGGATCCGGGCTGCTCTGAGTTGGAGCTGCCACTGCTACAGCCTGGGGAGGATGAGGCCGGGGAGATCAAGGGTGGTGTCGGGGTGGGCAGGAGGGGGCACACTGAAGTCACGGGGGAGTCCATGGGTGGGGTAGGCGGAGTGGTCAGAGGGGGAAGAGGCCCTGGGGCAAGAAGGGTTTCATCTAAGGAGAGAAACAAACAAGAGGCACAATGAAAACAAATGCGGAAAATGTCTGGGAAGTTAAACCACAATACCACCACCACCACCACTCCCAGTTGAATGTACAGATCCAACACACCAGTCTAAGTGCTTGCAGGTGGAAATCTTTTCATCTTTACATTGCACAAACCATAAATGATTAAAACAAGCTCCTTTTAATCAAAGTTATACATGAAGTGGATCAGAAGAGGCAAAGACAGACATTCCCTTCAAGGATAGACGCGGTTTAATATGTCCCCATGCTCCATCCGGTCGTTTTCTGATGTGGTTTCACTGAAATGTTTCCAGAAGAAGAAAAAAGAAGGAGATATTGCTGCATGAGCATGTTTTGATCCCCCCCCCCCCAACCACCACCTGTTGTTTTTGGCTGGGTACAGACTGAAATCTCAAATGCACAGGGCAAGACCTGAACTCCTCCCTTACTCAGCTCACTTTCCTCTCAACTCCTCCACTCTCTCAAATTTCTAATTTCTCATTGTGCTGTTCTTTAAGAAAAAAATCGGGGAACATGTACACACACATGTTTCCAATTAGTCGCTCCTATACGCCATGCCTTTGGTATTCGCTAAGCATGGGTGTCGGCTGAATAAAGACACCCTAAATTTGGGTGGGGTATTATTCACACACCACCACCCAACCACCCCAATGAGCGGGGACCACCAGGCCCGTCTCCAAACTCCACAGGATGTAGCGCCATGGAAAGCCCCATCAGATTATGGAATTAAAAAGGATAATATCGGATATTTCTGGGCCGAAAACAAATATTGCTTTTAACTGCTCAGTTTCCTTTTAAGGGATCCCAAATGCTTTGTCATCGACAGGACTGTTTCATGCGTTCGTAAGGGAGGTGATACATATTATGTAACAAGAGGACACTCTTTGCACTGAAATGGTAATTATGCAGTTGCTCCTCCAGTTCATTGCATCATCTGATGAAGATGCCATTCTGAGTGCTTTCCATTCTTCCTCTCCTTTCCATACAGCAAGTTTCCAGCTGCAGAGTTGCTGGCTGCAGTGATGGTCAAACAGATGTTTTGTTCAAAAATGATTCTCCCCCCCGCTGCCGGCAGTGCAGAACCTGTCCTGTCATGAAGGAACCTGCGTTCACGGCACGAGTGTTTGCGTAATGCATTAGCACCTGTTAGGGCAAAGCCTGCAGCTCTCTCATCACTGTCTTGCTTCAAAAATCACTTTTCAGGCTGAGAACTTGATTTGATGCTTGACGTTGTCACATGCTTTTGACCTCATTACAATCAGAAACAAATCTGGAATCTCTGTGACACATGGTGTGAGTTAAAAGCAAGTGAAGGAATGGTGGGAGTTAAATAAAGGGATTTGGGGATGTGATGGCGTACCAAATCATCACATCCGCTTTCTGTTTCACCTCACGCCACAGCCAAAGCCTCCTACGCTCATCCACCTTGGAACGGGGTCAGATAGAGGCAAACGCTTCAGGGTCTTTGTAGCCCCAGCAGCTCTCTCCGCATCCCAGATCACAACTCAGACCAATGGGGGAATTCCTTTTGTCATTTTTCAGTGGCTTAAATGAATGCAGATAGATTCAGTTCTATTTTCTTCTCTCTCCCTGAGAATGTGCCCGTTGGAGAAGGGTCCAGAAACAGATGTTCTTTGAGTCTAATTTTTCACTGATAATGTCATTATCTGACCTTCTTTCACACTAATCGGCCTCACGGCCGAATAGAAGGAGGCATTGTTCGCTGGAAGAGGTCAGCAGAGGGAAGATAACTCAGTGCAGATGCTTTACACTAGTCTGGTGGGTCTACTTCGCCTTAATCCACTCCAGGAAATTAAATGTATGCATAATATTCAGTCCAAGGGGAGAGGTTGTGTTATATAGCCAAGAGATTCAATATAGAAATATTTAATTTGGTCCAAAAAAACTTCCATTGTTTGCCGGTCTTCTGAGTTCATACATTCCAACAGTTGGTGCACAGAATATATCTATATAGTTTCTTACATATGAAAGTAAAAGGAAATCATCTAAATGACACAACGACGTGTGTATGAACCCAATGTTTACTACAGCATGTGGCTGTTTGTTGGTGTGTCTGTGGTGATGTTTGTGATCATGGGTTAGTATGATGACTGGAACCCCCTGCCCCGACACACACACACACACACACACACACACACACCACCCAGTGCCTATTTCTTAATGATTCATGGGCTAGGAAATCCAATGCTGGCTTCATTCATAATGCAGTTTGGTGCCTTTTTCCCAGTCTGAGCTGCAGCTGCATCCAAAATTCAGGGCCACACACAAACACACACACACACACACACACACACACACACACACACACGCACCACAATAACTTAATTTTCAGAATCTTGTGGTGATTATCTCATATTATCTCTGCATTGTCTGCCCCATTTTCTTGCCCACAACAGTGCACAAAGAATAATTCTCTCCACGACCAATTACTAAAGCACACAGAGCATGAAAACACATCATCCCTGTGTAACTCAACACCAAAGTCACCTCGCTGTCACGCAATCCGAAGCCTTCACATGAAAGTCATCTGTTTAATTGACCTTGGGTGTGTTTAAGTATCAGACTGACTTTCCCAGGACTCTTTGATGGAGTGGAAGGATCAGACAGCGGAGGGATAAAGAGAAGACTCAGGGAGCAATGCCCTCTCTCTTCCAGTAAACAGCTGCTGCTCCAGCACCCACAGACTGAGCCAAACCCTCAGCTCACAGTCCAGGTCCCCTAAAGCCCAGAGTGCAACTAGTTCGCCGACAAGGAAGAAGTTATCGTTAAATCTGCTCAGAAAGCTGTAATATGAGAGAACCATCGGTATTCAAACAGCAAAAGGGACCTTTCCCTGTTTTAGCCAACAGCGAGGTCTAAACTTGACCTGTTTGAGGTCATCACTGTTGGATGCATTTGATACGTAAACACGCACTGACGCGTGTTTAAAAGAGAAGGTCATCATAGCATTGGTAGTTAACAATGGCCCCGAGGCGTGTTCAATTACATCAAACTGCACATTAACGAACACATCAGTCGCAGGAGAAACGTCAGTAAATGCCCTGTCCGTGTCAGAACAACTGGCCCAGAGTGACTCGTCTTCTAGCCCAGCGTCCGTCCCCCAGACGCTCTTTTCCCCATTGGGGCCATATCCCGCTGACAGCCCTCCCTTTACCGTGGAGCAGAGGGACAGGATAGCGAGCACACACCAGACTGGGTTCTAGGGTCATGAGAAAAACATTCTTTCACATGTTACTTCTTTCAGATCTCGAGCTCGATAGCAGGCTTGTTTTGGAGATCACGTCTACAAGTTTTCATAGTGGCTCGGAGCTGAACCCCCATGAGGTCGGGAGAGCAAAGTTGACTGACCTCTGACTATTTTGGGATCAGTTACACATGAATCTTCACCTATACTGTAAAGGGACGTTATTCTAATGGAGAGAAAATGCCAAAGACGGTGAAACGTTTAGCTCTTTGCTCTGGCAGGATGCAACATTTCAGCCTTATTGGACCCAAGTGTTATTGTGTTTGCTCTGAGCCTCTAGGTCAATAAAGTGGAAATGTCTGGTAAACCGTCAGCTACAGAAACCTTTGCAAATGTCACCAAAACATCGCTGGTCTACTCATTGCCTGGTGTTTGATCCAAGCACTAAGTGGTGACACTGAGGGAATGGAAACCTTGAGTGGAAAAGGACAGAGACACACCAAACCCAGCCTCTTAGTTTAAGACTTTAGAGCAGAAAAAGAGGACGTGTTTAAGTAATTGGTAGAAAACTGCTAGATGATATTAGAGACGGCAGAGGATAGTAGAGAAGGAAGGAAAGCTTGATATGACATAGTCAGTTGGGCTGCACTGTCTCTGTCCTCTCAGATTCCTGCTCAGTGGTGTCATCTTCATTTTCCTTGATCAGAATAAACACGCATTAGCACCTAAAGCTAAAGCAACATGCTCTATTTTCACTCTGGGGCAAATGCTGCGGTTCTCAATAGGGCAAAGACACATGCTGGATGTCAGGGCTTCCTTGAAGAGATGCCGACAAACTGCACCACGCTACAATGTGCTATCCACGCCAGCTCACCTGCTCACTGTCGAAACTAGTTTTGCGCTGCACAGCTGAGCAGAAAATTGTTGGGGTTTGACAGGAATAATTTCTTCCAGTGTGTTAATGATGCCTCTACTGATTGCGCTGCCACTCACTGCTGTCGTATAACCACTTTCCTGTGGTTTAAACTCAAGTCAGAGAGAGTGGTTTGAACTAATGGAGAGCCCTCTTTGTGAGCATTTAATTAGTTTTTCATGTCAATAGTGGCTTACAGGTCTATATATTACAGTTTTGATGAAATCAGGAACCATTCAGGAACCATCATTGTTGTCATCCATTGTAGAATCAGGCTTTGAACTTCTGCATCGGACTTGAACCTTTTGTTCCAAAGTTGAAGTTATGGCTCACTTCAATTTTCTGATTTAATCTGGTTTAATATGTCCAGTGCGGACAGAAATGTTCTGCTTCGTCTGTGGCCATCACACCAATTTCCACTCTGGTTTATTGTTACACTCTTTTATCTGGAATATTTAGTGGCATTAATATTATTAATCTTTCATGAAAACAAACAACTGTGAATTCACTGTATGACAACCACTAATGCCGTCTGTCTGCAAACAACACCAGGGAAAGCATGTTTTTGTTGTTTACTTCATTTGACAGGCCATCCTATATAAAACTTGTTCATAGAATCAATTAAGTATTTTCTGCTCTCTCACCCTGTTTGCTTTGCTCACTGTCAGAGATCATGCTGGGGACTCCTGGCGGAGATGGGGAGGTGGTAGGGGTCACAGTCTGAGGCTTGTCCCCCTCTTGAGGACGAGTCTTAGAGGTCTCAATGCCTTTGACTCTCCTGGCATGACGGTTCCCTTTGTAGTGGGCTTCTGCTTGGCTCTGTAGGAGAACACAGACGAGAATGTTAATGTGTTGTGTGTCAACAGACGAATGAAACCTTGTCGGATGGATTCGACTCACAAACATATGCACGTGTCATGATGATAGTATGTAATTCAATATTCACCGGGGACTGGAGCCACAGACGGCAGGCAGGTTTACAGGATGGATAGATTACAAGCATGGGAACAAAAACATGCAGTGATGCAGCGCTGGAGATGTCTGTGACCTCTGTTCCCCCAACTTATATCTTGTCATTTTGCAGCCAGCTCTTCAAATAACTTAAATTATCTTTAAATACACATTTATGTCTTTTTCTGGGCCCTCCATCATCTCAGTTCAAAGTTTTGACATTCATTCGCTGCAGTCTAAACTCCTACAAACATCCGAACAGTTCTTGGCTCTGGCTTTCACTATTACGATCCCGCTGACTGACATGCCAAGAGGGGCTGAACTGGGGTCACTGAGATGTTATCTGGAGGGCTCATACGCCCTGACCTACCACTGCCATACCTCCTCCAACACACACATTACTGCAGTGCACATTATCAACGGGCGGCTAGCTCTGGTGGGCTCTGACAACCCACTGCGATGGCCCTCAGCTGCTCTCTGAAGACAGCCAAGCCCTTGTAAAGGCCCATACATAATAGCTTGCTTGTGGTCCAAATCTAAAAATATATGCTACCAGGCACCAACGACCAGCACAGTGATATATCATCAAGATACAACAGAAATGTGAAGGTTTTTAGGGATTATCCTGCATTTCAGCAGCAGAAGAAACTACAGAGATTCATCAAAGATGTGTGCAATCTCATGCTGAAAGGCTAGCTACTGCTAATGTGTTTGTTCAGGGTGTAAACAACTGAGCTGAATCATTCATCAGGAGTCTACCGGGACATCAGGGGAGTCTTTCTCTTGGCGGTGTATATTTGTGTATCTACACAGAGGTATGTGACTCTGGAATAACATGGTGGATAAGAAGCAGGGAGGCTATACTGAGCTGTCGCCAGCAGTCTATAGCTTCACAGTTTGACACACACACACACACACACACACACGAACACATAGACGTAGGTGAAGTGTGGGGGGGGTAACAGTATTTACCACCTGTTCACTTTGTCTTCCTCTCCCCTCTGGTTTACATGTCCCCTAATTATCCCAAATAGAGTGTTTGTTGATACAGCCACATTGTGTCAGCACTGCACCAGAATCAGCTCCCTGTTGTATGTGCGGCGAGCACATGTGCGAATGTCATGTCCTACAAATCACATTTGTAACAAGGGGCCGATGATGAGGGCGATTATGAAGTGTGTGGATTAAAGTTAACAGCCAGGCAGGGACATGTTCGTGAAAAGTGGCTGCAGCTGCATTAGGTGCTGAAAGGCTTGGGAGACTTTGATGGACACTCTCGACATTGCGCTGACCGCTGGCTTAGCAGGGGGATGGACGTTTGGCAGAGAAGGCACAGAGTGATGAGACATGTTTACCAGCGCAGTTGTGTTCCTCTACGGCATGTATGACTCAAGTTAACGCAGTAAACCAGGGAGGGCAGTGGCAGCAGTGATTTCAGAGATCACGTGTTTCTTGTGTATGACAAATTCAGCTCTGCCTTTAGCACACCCCGTGTGTCTGTATCCTGTCAAAGCAGACTGAAGGAGCTGCACTACCAAAGCCGGCAGATCAAGCCGGCAGTTCATGCAGAAGGCATGAACTCGGATTTGTGGAGGTATAGAAAGGTACATAGTAGTATATGGTGAAAGATCCACTGTGGCCAGTCTCCTGCCAAACCACAGGGAGCAAATGCCCTAAAATGATCAATCTATATATAAAGGAAAGATAAATGTTCCCAAAATGAGAAACTATAGGACCAGGAAAACGATACGTAGAGTTGGACAGAGAAACAACAGAAATAACATCTGTGAGAGGGAAGAGAAGCAGCACGACATCAACTGGTACTGTGTTTCATTACTGTCTGTTCAAACTGAGTGAGTGCTTCCCAGCATGACTATTAATGGCAGGCTGTGATTTTACAGCACTGGAAGAGCTGTGGCTCAGAGTTACACTGACAGAGGAGAGAGGAAGTTGTCGGTGAAACAAAGAATAGAATAATAAACAAGCGGATTGGAAAAGGGAAGGACAAGGGAAGAGGATAGAAGGAGCCTAGTTCTGCTGCAGCAGCAGCTGTGACGTTAGTCAATGCAGGGGAACGCAGCCTGTGATGTCACTAATGCACCACAACACCAAGGTTATTCTGCATAAACTACAATTTAGCACCTTGACACCGTGATACAACACACTCTCACCCGGTTTTTCCCCCCTCTCCCATCTTTTCCCTCCATGCCCCCCCCCCCACACACACACTTTCCCTCTTTCCCAAGATGCACTGGGGCTGTCATAGCCAGACACTAATCCATGCCCTTGACGAATGCATCTTATAATAAGTAGTGGCAGGCAATTTTAGGCATTTTCACACTGGAAATAATGCAACACCCGAGAGAGAGAGAGAGAGAGAGAGAGAGAGAGAGAGAGAGAGAGAGAGAGAGAGAGAGAGAGAGAGAGAGAGAGAGAGAGAGAGAGAGAGAGAGAGAGAGAGAGAGAGAGAGAGACAGAGAGAGAGAGAGAGAGAGAGAGAGAGAGAGAGAGAGAGAGAGAGAGAGAGGCGCAGCAGAGTGGAGGGAAGCAGAGGGAGAGATCAAGTGGGACGAATGAATGGTGAGAAAATGATGCGTGAAATGAGGAGAGGGCAGGAGCAGGACGGCAAAACTGGGTCCTTTGAAGACATAATCATTGATCAAACATGGGATGCCTCCATTGGCATCTTCAACGTAAACAAGCCAATCAGCTGAGAGATGACACACAAAGATGGAAAAATGTCAGCATCAATGTCAAAATATTCTGTTTTATTCTTTTCTTAAATTCATTCTAGTCCAGCACTTGTACAATGAGACCCATAAATGCAATAAAGGATCCTTTAAAGTGTTTCCCAGTGAAGTATTCCCAAATGAAATGATGGTGTGTGTGTGTGAGTGAGACTGACACAACGGTAAACAGCTGTAGCTCTGACATTGCTGATGCAGTGTGCTCTGTTTACACGGGCAGTGACAGTGGCAGCAGTGAAGTGGTGCAGCTCTGCATATTTTAATACTCTATGTGCCTTTCATGTGCCGCAGCTAGAGAATGAGTCAGTGCTGCTGTTGGTGTCACACAGTCCGAACTGTCACATGCAGATATAAACACCAGCTTCACTGGGGACAGCGAAGAGGACGAGACATCACGCCCAAGATCCTTTCTGACAGCAACAACAAAGCATCCATACGTGTGATGGAAAGAACGAAGAGCTCCAGAGCATCGGATGCACTTTTAAGCTGTCAAGATAAAACACTGAACAAAGGAGAAACCAACTGCACTGATATTTATCATTATATTTGAAAATAAGTACAAGCACAAATGCACACATGTGCACGTGAAGCGCCCTATAATTTTACCGTCTTTCATGTGACAGCGTTTAAAATGAATTAGAACCACCCCCCCCCCACACCCAAAAAATATACCGGAAATGTGAATGTGAGCATCAGCATCCCGACATTTTTCCGCAGATCTCAACAACTGTCACGTGATAAAATCTTTGGAGAATCTTGGTGAAGAGAACACCACCAGCCAGCTGTGATTCCCAAAATATTCCATCATGTAAACATCTTTGACAAACTGTTTCCTGTTGAGTAAAAAGAGGCACCGCCGAAAACGCTGGAAACAACAGGCTGAAGATTACAGCTCTGCAGCTCGCTGGCCACATGGAAACCATAATTGTAGACCTGAGGAGTATATATAGCACGTCCACTCCTAAACGCTGTGTATTGTGGAATGAATTCCCTGAATGAATAGGGAGTTTCACAGCCAAATTAGAACCTTAGAACACGAGACTTTTGATGGTGCTTTTGAGATGCAGCTATCGTCTTACACTGAGAACGGGGGGAAACTAATCACACTTATTCTTCATTTCAACAGTTTCAACGATTTCTTATCCCTCACATTCCTGTGTGTAAGAAACGCCAGAAAAGTTCCATAATGTTTTCAGTTATAAACTATACCACATGGACAAAAGGTGTAAAAGACGCTGCAGGTACTTGATGACTTCATTTAAAATCCCACAAGGTTCAGCTTTGTCACTGTTGTTTGGCCACAGAGAATCTTTTTGTAAATGCAGACAGAATATTTATCTTTCTCGGCTCCTGCGGAAGCTTTGTGCAGGAACAGTTATTGTTTCTTCTAACTCCACATGGTCTTGAAACAAATTAAATTCCAGCGGGGTCGCAGCTGCCAAAACAAATCTCCAACAAATGTACTACATCCTGTTTGTCAATATCCACCCTTGGAGGCGCAAACGGCACCGAAGAATTTCCAAGCAGAATATATGTGTGAGGTGAAAGGTGAAACACATTGAAGACACGTTCATGGCGACTGGGGAGAACTGAAACATGGAGGGGGAGAAATACTGTGTATGTCCTGTACCTCAGAGTTGAAGCGGATCTGGCAGACGTTACAGGAAATGACCGGCCGCTTGGTCTTGACCAGTGGAACGCCGAAGGTGTGGTTGATCACCGCCTTCTGCACTGGGTCCATCTACCAGACAGAATGACACGGGAGGGACGGAGGGATGGAGGGATGGAGGGATGAAAGGAGGGAGGGAGAAAAGGGAAAGAACCCAGTTGAAGCTATAATTCAAACTGAACAATTGTCTGTTCCCACATGCAGGGACGGATGAAATGCGCAGACACAAGTGTGTATGGCGGCTATCTTGTAGGAGATGTTAACTGCCTGTCTGTGATTATTTTCATCCCACTGTGGTCATCAGTGTTGACAGTGTGTTGCTACAACGGAGACACCTGCTGCATCATGCTGAGGACTCTGATCCCATCCAGGTTGTAGCTTCAGGCTGTTGCCGTGCTAATTTCTTCAGCTGGTACGTCCATCAACAACATGCTGTTAAGAACCTCATATAAATTTAACTGACTTTGTTTTAGCAGCTCTGAAGTGTGTCAGTGGCTAAGCCCTGCACTTACACTCCGTCCCAGGCGCTGAAGACAAAGTCTGTTCTCATCTTAGAGGGCTCCATTCCAATTGTTTGTCTATGTTTGAAGCTGAATTCATCTCGCTGTCATCGTTAATTGACCTTCGTGTTCATGAAGGAGTCAATGGCAGGTGTGGATTTCTGTCCCAGACAATGACGCAGTCTGGCACAAGGTCAGTAGCTTTAGGAGGCGTGATCCAAGCTGATGGGGTGCTCAGTGAAATAGAAGAGAAAAACAAGATCAGCACAATGCTGTGTGTTTTGAATTCATAAAGCACCAAGGGAATGTTCCAATGAGTCCTCCAAAGTCTGATGCAAACCTGTTGGTTTGCAGAGACTCACATTTCCAAAGACTTAATTTGGCTCACCACCACATTTAATTTGGCTCCTCACCAAGCTTTCCCTTAAGCTATCATTCCCGCACACAAATGTCCCAAAAAAATCTTGGCGTGATCAGGACTGACGGATACAAAAACAACTCGAATCTGTGTACGGGGCTAAGTTACTCAGCAACTCC
Organism: Aeoliscus strigatus; assembly: GCA_901007665.1. Taxonomy (NCBI): domain Eukaryota; kingdom Metazoa; phylum Chordata; class Actinopteri; order Syngnathiformes; family Centriscidae; genus Aeoliscus; species Aeoliscus strigatus. The sequence continues at coordinate 25,213 of CAAKHB010006958.1, forward strand.
AAAGAAACGGGGTAAACAAAGAAAGAATGAAACGGTACAGAAACACACCATCTGGAGGAGTAAAACAGTGCTACGGGAGAGGAAGATGAATTGCGACAGTCACACAAAGCGGGGGATG
>CAAKHB010006958.1:25350-46481 GCA_901007665.1 Aeoliscus strigatus
GGGGGGGGGGGGGGGGGGGGGGGGGGGGCGTTGTGACAGATACCAGAGAATGAGGCCCCGGCCGGACGTTTCCACATCACGCATTTTCTTTCCCGTTCTTTGCGTTCCATGACTGTGTTTCTCTGCCCAACAACTGCATGAATAAGTACAATAACTGCAGACAAACATCTGTACATGACAACACTCAACTCTTCCCTCCTGCCAAAAGTTGAGCTCGAGCATTACGAGCAAAATAACTCAGCAGTTCCTGTCGGTTGTGAATGTGTCCACGCTGTGACCTTTAGATGCAGTTTAACAAGGACTGAAGCTGAACAGGCCTGGTGGAGTAACAGTAACATGAATTATGAGCCCGGTACGCTGGGTGTGGGTCAGCGATGATCCAGCCAGTCGATTCAGCTGTTGAAAACACAGTCCAGCTGCCAACAAATCTTTTTGGAAGGCTGCTCATATGGCCTCTTACCCAAATGCACTCCAAAACATGTGCTCATGAAATAGGAGTGGAGCGTTATGATGTAATTGTAGAGGGATTTCCAAAAAAAAAAAACCCCAGTTTGTTTAACATTGAGGGAAATCAAATCAAATGAACAGAGAGTTTTGAAGAGTTTCTTGTCGGTGTGGTGTAAGAATGTGAAGCACATCTGACTACAGCATCAGTCTGTTGTCATGTCAACACCTCTGCAGGGCCTTGAAACCATAAAAGACTGTTTATTAACTCAGAAGAGCATGTTTGGCTGCTGCCAGTTCCATTTCTGGTCTCTTGAACTTTTTACTCGCCCCTCTGTTTCCTTCTCTGCTGTGTTTGACCAGTTCACTTGAGCAATGTGTTTGAAACCTCAATAAAGAATTCCAGCAAAAGAGGAATGCACTGCTGTGTGAGCCTCAGAAGAGAAACAGCCTCTGATGTTCGTCTTCCAAACGTCTGCACAGGTTAAGACACAGATGGGTGGAACATAAAAAAGAGAAGAGGCTACAACTGTTCCGGTTAGGTACTCACCTTCTCCTCTGTGTCTGTGGATGCTTGGAGCTGCATCGTTCCTCCTGTGTGTGTGCTGCCTGTGGAGATGTGTGTTTGGGTCTCCACATGGGTGAGACTCGGAGTGTGTGATGTACTGTGCTCACTCATTCAGCCTCCTGATTCGCCGTCACAGTGTCACAATACAAACTAACTCTCCAAAAAAAATCCCTAAACTTGTGGCTAGTGATGCATTGCCAGTCATGAGCATATGATCCCTGCTTCTTATTGAGATGAGATCTTTCCTGTCACTAAAACATCCCCTAACAAGTGCTTGCCCCCTTCAGTTCAGCCACCTCTCTTCTCAGCTGCTCTCTCTTCCCTTTTCTTCCCTGTGGCGTGTGTTTCATCCAATATGCTTTCCAGTTTTCTCCTCCCCTTCTCTCTCCCTCCCTCTCTCCTCCCTCACTCTCCCTCCCTTCTGTTGTTCAAACCATCACCATGTTCAGACCCTGCGACCCCCCACAGAATATACTTCTAAAATGTGCGAAGGGTGACATCATCATGCTGGCACAAGCTAATTTAATGTGATTAGCCACATGATGTGAAACCAACAGAGGCCTCCGTTATGACTGAACCGCAACTATTCTGAGAAGATCAACATCAGAACGACATGATCATAAAGAAAGAGAAATAATAATAGAAAGCATGTGAGATTCTAGAAGTCTGCTTATGAATTTACCTTCAATTGAAATCACTGATCATATCAAGTCAGCATGGGTCCAAGCAGGTCAGCACAGAGATGCGTGTATGCATGTGCAGGTCTATCTTAGGACCAGTGGCTGTAAATAAAGTTCCGTCACTGTCTGGAGGCACAACAGACGAGACAGGTAGGCAGAGGACAAATCACATTAGAGAGCCATTAAATCTGTATATGGCTTTAGGAGAAGCCATTCCTCTGCGACAGAGTAATAACACTCACTGTGAGTTCTCATTAAGACGGAACAAACTCACTGCAGACCACTTATTAAGAGAGACTCATAAGTGCAACAGAAGGACTGTGAACTATGTGCAGTACAAGGGCATATCTCAGTGTTACTGCGGCACTAAGGCCATGTCGTCATGGAAATATTCTGCATATTCATATTTATCACAGTGCGGTGGTACACAAAGTGCAGTAGCAAAAAAAAAAAAAAGCCTCCTGATGTTTTTCTGATTTCAAGTGAACGAAGTTGTGAGGAAGTATTTTTGATGTTTACAAAGCTGCAAACACTTGAGGACCTCCAGTGCAAACGGATTGAACCACACAGCACGAAATGAAGCATTGAACCACAGGGATGCTCTTTCTCCAACTGCACCATCTGGGTGTTGGGCAGACATTTCGTCACTGTTTTCACGAATGCGGTGAAAACATTAAAGTACTATCTGCATGTGATGTGTGTGTCACTGTGTAGACAAGGTCCAAAGGTCTGTCATGCCTCTCCTATGGCCCCATCTCCTGGCCGCAGGCCTGTAAAACACTACTGGGGAATGGTCGCAGCCATCATCGGCAACAACTGCTAACATCCACATGTGGACTTTGGACTGTGGACTTTCAGGAGCAGCTAATGAGACAGAAAGAAGAAAAGTGAAGGAGGAATGATTTCAGCACTTCAGCAATCATCAAGTGCCAGCAGCCCTGAAAATAATTCCCTCTCTATAATGCCAGGTCATTAACATAACTTTATCATATATATGTATAAATGTATTCACACTCCTGTAAATATGTAGTAACAATTACTGTCAAGAGAATGTTTCTCTTTAGAAAGACACCAAATGTACCAGAAGGAAATGACGCAGCCGTGTCCCAGATACATTACATGCAAAGTTCAGTGGTTTAACATATTGCTGATGAGTAATGTGTTGACATTCCCTAATGGAGTCTGGAGGAGCAACACATTATGCTGAATTGGTAAAATACTAAAGGTTTCTCCGATCTGAGAAATGATAAAATGTTATTCAGGGCCTGGGGGGGAAACCCCTCTCTGCAAAATACCACATGAAACAAACGATAATGTTTGAACTTCAGAGATATAACGATTCCCTTCAAATTGCTGTTTCGTATTTTTCGCTCTTTAAATATGAACTCTAAATGTTTTAAATCTTATTTTTCCATCGTGTTAAAGATTATCAGGAGCAATTAATTAGCATATTCAGCATATTAAGAGAGATATAGATTGCAAATGAGAAATAGCTGCACTTAGGTGTTAAATGTCAACTGGGCCTGTGTTTGTCAATGGCATACTCAGATTACTTCAATAAGTGAAGTGGAAATACTTCATCCAGAAGCAGACATGTGACAGGTGAGCAGTTGCAGGGACTACACGTTTAGTGTGTACTTGCGTACTTGCACTTGATTTATGAAATGAGAAATTGAGAACTTGCGCATCTCTCTTCTCTACCTTTCCTTCTCCAAGAAGGACGTGTGCCGCAACTGCACCACAGCTGATGCTGCAGAAGTACATGTGTCCTCCGCACATTCGAGCAGCTTTCCAAAGCTTACAACACTAGCTACAGACACGTGAAAATACACTACTAAAAACAACAGAACGAGTTCAGTACCCCTTGGCTTAGACTCAAAAAGTGTCGGCTGGCAGGATGTGCACCATTCTTCTTAAGTGTATTACCTCATTTGGTGTAATCTGCCATGCAGGTCCTTTATCTTCCAGAGGTGTTAAATGTAGTTGTGTGCAAAGGCGGTGGCAAAAACCTTTGTGTTTCCTCAAAAGAAAAAGTTGTATCGATCTGCAGTGACCTTTCCAGTTCTCCTTATGGGGGGTGGGGGGGGGGGGCAGTACAAGAGACACTGTCTCACAGTACAAGCATTCTAGCATTCTAGCTTGAACTGTTCTCTTGGTGAACACCTGCCCACTTATTCAGGGTAAACTGATGGATGACTCGTGACCATGTCATTTCCTCCAACATTCTTCGAGACTAGTCACTCCATTGAACTTTTAAATGTGTGATCATCCTTATTAAAAGGTTTATGCACCGTGACGAGAAAATAGGACCGTCTGATCACGCCCTCCCTCCTGTGACTCAGGTGAAGCTACTCTGCTGTGAATCTTTACGTGTATTGACAATCATCTAAGTGACTTTTTGGTGAGTGGAGCACCCAAAGGAGACCTACACAGGCACAGGAAGGACATAAAGACAGTGTTTGCTGCGACCTACGAGTCAGCCTGCTCAGCATTTCTGTACATTCTGTAAAATGAGATTGGATGTTAATTGTTCTGTCATGCAGTTCACCGGTGTGGAAGCATCTGTTTTTCGGTGTCAACTCTCACCGCGTTGAAGTTGTGGAATAGGCCCATGCTGTGTGGAGGAGGGGGGGTCTCCATGGGGAACTGCAGGAAGGGCTTCATGTCCAGGTGGGGCTGAATCACCGTTGGCGTCCTCAAGAATGTTGGCACGGCTCCACCGCCGCGATTTATTCCACCTGCACACAGACCCAACAGTTTTCAGAGCTTCTTTTACTGAAGATGCTACATTTGTCCTGATGCGTCCACGAGCTGGTCGTCATAAACACACAGGAGCACACACCTGTGCACAACGTCAATGTTTGATTCTACAAAAGCATGCGACGCTGTCACAAAGACACACTTCCGTCTTTTCGTCACCGCTCCCATCTGCCTTCTTTTCCTCTCCTCCTTATCCCCCCTTGTCTCCTCTTTAACCTCTGTCAAGGATGATAGTGATGGGGCCCACACAGCAAAACTCAGCCTCAGCAAGCTCTTAGATTAAGCCTCTTAATATCCGCAACTGGATTTCTTTGGCTTCCAAATTCTCCCGAGACTTAAAAGCTCTGCCGTGCTCCTTTTGGGGATTGCTCTAAGCTATTCTCCCGCGACACTTTACTTGCTGTTCTGCTCTCTGCTTCCTGCTGAAATTTGTCTCTACCTACCTCCACACTTCTACATGGTAATTTGTGCATTATCTGACACCTCTGCGCTTTCTTCAAGCTTTATGTCAACTGAGTACGATCAGAGAAATAATATGGCGGCCGCATGGGGGAATACACTGTAAGCAGATGCGGTCTGAAGTTTGGATTAGAGAGAGTGGGAGGGAAAAGGAGATAGTGAGAAAGAGATTGACTTTGAAAGAAAGTGCTGCCTCAGCTGATGCCCAGATGCCTTCTGCTGTGCATCTGTCAGCCTCAAGGAGAAGAGCGCTGCTTCATTACCTCAAGTCAGCCAGTCTACATTTTCTTACACAAATACAAACATGAATGATCACACACACAACCACTGTTACATCATAAGAAACACGTTTTGGCCTGTTGGATTACCAGCTGGTAGACTGAACATCATCACACGCTGATTCAGCCATTGTAATCACTGCATTACTTCTCAGTGCAAGTACAAATAGTACTTGTACGGAGTAATAGTGGTGTTTAAATTATGCAGTTTTCTCAGTGCATCATTCAGTTTTAAGCTCCTCTCAGATGCTGAGCGAGATGGGAGGGTGCTCCGTCTGTCCCTCCATGACTGATGACCGCAGCGCCACCAACAACATCACTGATATTCTGCCGCTTTGACTTCATTTAGCATGATACAATAATGGATTATACTGTTTATGGCTGGTGTTTGTGTGTTTCTTAGAAACAGGGACATTGAACTTGCACGGGAGGAATATTTGCAGCTCCCCAAAGAGTCTGTGCTTGATGGTTTCTGGCTCGTAGGTCAACTCGCCTGCGGCGGTCAGTGAGACAGAAATCAGCTGAGCCGGTGCACAGAACGTCTCTGAAGCAGGAGGAGCTGAAATCTGAGGAAGTGAATGGAGCCGAGTGGAGTCGTCCTTGGAGCAAAGACAAATTCTGTCCCATTAGGGGAGGGATGTGTGTGTTAGTGTGTGGGTGCGTAAATAAAACCAAAACTGCTTTCTTCTCTGAATGTATAATTACCCCATTAATTCCAATTCTGTCCATGGGGACCTGCCCACAAAACAAACTCTTAAATGGTGCAGAAGTGTGTCACGGTGACATGTAGGTTTTTGAATATATCCAGTACACCAGCTCCAGCTTTTCACATGATGAATACTTGCTGATCATATCTCTCTCATCAACACTATATGGACATACACAGATATAGAATGCAGAGACACTACCACGCTCGTAGGGGCCATAATCAGAGCTGTGGGCCACAGGTGGACTTTTATGTTTCCCTTTGAGAGGACAAATCAAATTACCTGGAGAGCAAAGGATGCTTTGGTTTAAAGTTTGACTTATTATGTTAAGACTACCTTGAATACAATGGAGGGCCTCTGAGTGTGCGTGCGTGCGTAGTTAAACATGAAAAGTGATGCAGTGGAGTCAGGCTGGTGTGCTGGGGGAAACATGAGTCTTAAAATTAGTGAGCAGACAGGAAAGAGATCAAAAGGGGAGAGCGACTGATTCTCTGTTTGAAATAATTCGCCCGCCTGCTCGGCCCCGATAAATCTGTTGGCCACATCTGCACCCTTGCTCGGGAGCACAGATTTGTGCATAAATCGACACTCCTCAATCCCATTTCTTTACGGGATACAGTTTAATTCCGTGACATTGTGTGTATCTGTCTTTGATTTTGCATGAGTGGCGGCAAATGACACACTGGGCGAGTGCCTCCAACAGATCACAGCAATATGCCAATGTAAGATTTACATATGTTTATGTGCCTGGGCTTCCCAGCTCATGTGATAGTCATGATATGGTGAAATATACCATGTGCAGGCTTGTGTTTGCTCCAGAGAATGTTTACTTCTGTAGTTGAAAGAAGCTGAAAGATGAAGTGTCTTATGGAAATCACCTTGGGGTGTTTCCCTTTCCTGTGCTATAAGACAAAACGCTGTTTTCTAGAATCTAGGCTTGGAAAACCTTTTCATGTTTTGAGATTATCTAACAAGCTGTATATGCTGCGTTCCCATGGGGCACTGGGTGCATTGAAGGGAGAACAATGGGTGCAGGACGGTTGGCACAAGGCACCCAGTACAGGCACAGATGTGTCAGAGTTGTTGGCAGCAGCGGCAGGGGGAAGGAGGTGGTAACAGTCATGCTGCCAACTCGCCTTTCTGCTGGGCTGTGACGCGTGCACCTGTCGTCCACATGGTGCCGAGGGGAGGGAGACGTGAGGGCCGCTGCTATATGTTGGAGGTCCAATCAGAGGTTGAATTACATTTGAAAATACACCCATTCAACTAATAAAACACTTTTTGCTACCTCTCTGTTTTTTGCCAAGGAGCAGCTTGAGCGATTAACTGTGCGGCTTTCAAAATGTACTTTATCGACCTGGTGTGTGCAGCGCGTGGAGATTTCAGACTGGTTCATGTATACATTATTGAGAGAACTCTATGTCAGTGATATGAATTAACGAGACTAAGGGGGCCAAGGGGAGCTTCCTTGAGATAACCACTCATCATAGTCTCCCTCGTTAAACCATTTTTTCTACTCTCAGCCTCACACATATTACACCGACATCAGAATATACTTTTAGACGGTAGAATTTAGACGGTACTCCTGCTGGATGACAGTTGCTGTCTGCACGAGAACGAGGGTTATCAGACTATTTCTCAGCAATTTAGTGGCGTGTTCAGACACTAACATGGCTTCTAATGATGGTCTTCTGATTCGATTTGATTTCTCTTACCATCTCACTGTACTAATGATCGGCTCAGCGTGCATCCTGTCCTGCACACAGCTGTGCTCAGGCCAGTAGAAATGGACCATTTATATCAGCAAAGCGCAGACACTTAACCACATGAAAAGGAGAAAGAAGGAAAATTCACCTACGTTCCAGTCATTATTTCTTTCCTTTCTGACGCCTAGCAGGACACTAAAGTTCACTTCCACTTTACCATCGGCACAAACAATCCACAGGATCACAGGCCTGGGTAACAGCCCCGGTCAAATGCAGGACACAGGCACACACCGTGTGTGACATTCATTTCAAAATGTCCGCAGTAGGGGGACTCAAAACCCTGCCGACCAAGGTGCTGCATGTTGCTGGAACCAGTGGTGAGTGCTTGAATCCTGGATGGACTCAATTTCGATTAACAGGAACTGACGCACCTCATCTGAATCTCAGTTTTTCTCAGCTTCATGTTCAGCAGGCGGCACAAACACACACACACAGACGCACAACCACAAACAGGCACACCACCACTACCTCCCCTGAGCCATTTTAAAAGCCACCAGAGTGTGCTGCTGAGCTCCTCTTTGAACGTCATGTCGCTTCCAGTTCCTCTTTCAGCTCCTGGAAATACTCGCTGAAAACACAAAAGCTGCGCTTTCAGAATTTATCTTTCCTCACCATCATTTCTAATCATCGTATGCTAATGTAGAGTTTCCTGTGAAGGCTGATACATGTGCACAGGGTAGACGATAAAGATCTGTTTGATTTGTTGCCTGGAACTGCTGGTGCTATGCTACGCTTACATGGGAGGATTATGCGGGGAATGCTGGGAAAGCTCAAACTTGTTTCACTGTCACAAATACAAATTGGCCTGTTTGCATTTGTGTTGCATATAAGGAATGTGTGTGTGTGTGTGTGTGTGTGTGTGTGTGTGTGTGTGTGTGTGTGTGTTTGAGGTGATGTAAAAAGGTAACGAGGGATTTCATTGCTGTGAAACAGTCGTCATTCACAGTGTCAGTGTTGGAACAGGTTTGACCTTGGTTCAAATACACATTGTCAGATGTACACACACACACACACACACACACACACAGATAGAGATAGATTCTTCATGATTTCATTTGTAAAGTAGAAGTTAGGTATAGACTCCGTGTGGGGTATTTTTCGTCGCAAATAGTTTCATTTGAGGTGAAAATACAAACAACGGCAACTGAAGAACTGAAGAAAAATACTTCAAAAATGAGGGAAATCAAAGTAAGATCCCTCTTCTAAAGTAAGAAGGAACACATACCATCGTCTCCTACACACTGCAGACCTCCTACACACTGCACAGCAGATTATTGACTTTCAGAGAGGATAAACCTTCAGTCTCAATAGTGTGCATAATGACACAGTGGATGGGATGGTAATGACACCCCAGTGAGATTTTATGACAGTGGCAAGCCCAAAAAAATCCCCTCAAAGATTCTGCTTTGATCTCTCTTAAGTACCTGAATCAACAGGGGGACTTAATTGCCCGTCTGTCTCTTTGGGTCGACAGAGAGGAGCTGACTGGAGTCCCAGAGCGAGAGAACCAAGATAGATGAGGTAAGGGAGGATGTATTGATGCAAGAACTATGGGATGAAAAGAGGGCGAGGACGGCTTCTTCCACCACTAGACTTATCAACCCACAACTCCACGGTTCATCGTCCACAGAACACACAAGCTTCGGACGATGCAGCACGTGAGGCAGAAGCAGATGTACGCCCTTTAATCCTCCAGATAAATCTCTTCCTGGCTCCTGGTCTGGCAGAAACTGAACTTTTGGAGGCTGTTGGCTTTTGTTACTTGTGGGTTTAGGCCATGTGAGCGGGTACAACCCAGAAACACAGACGTGCTAACGCACACAGTTGACATGCACATACATGCCCACTGATCTAGTGGGCTGATCTCTTTGAGCAGGTTATGACCCTTCTGATTTGTACTGTAGATATGTTGTAGCACTGCAATCAGCTCTGCTAAGACAAATCCTTTGGCGTGAGTTATTTTTCTCTTCCTTTATAAACTTTATTCATCCAAGGGCAGGAAGGCGCACCTGTAAAATGATACAGATCTGTTCCTTCCTACTGACATCCTTTGAGTCTCTGGTTCCACCTTAAATCAATAACAGCACCAATGAGGTTGATGCTATGGGAGAGTAGCCATACGGAAGGCGTCATGTTGCAACTTGCACCACCCATTCAAGACAGGAATGATAGAAATAAGACATGCCTGGATTGGCTTCAGCCTCAATGCATTTCAATTTGATGCTTATCTCCACAGCAATGAAAACATACAATTAAGGTTGAACTACAGCACAAAAAGGATTTTGCAGTGCAAAGCTCAGCCGGTGTGCTGCGTGTGTACATGGAGTGATGGAGAGTGTTTGTGCTGTTTTGAGGTCAGTAATGACAGACGAATAGCTGTCAGGGCTAATGGGACAGGACAGCCCAGAATGATGGCAACGCAGAGCGAACAGCACATCTCGGGTGGCTGTGGAGACAACACACACATCGCTGCTCTGGAGGAGGTGCAAGAGCACAAAGTAAACACACATATATGCACAAGCACATGCCCCTGTGTGGTGATTCTTGTCAGGGCGCTGGCTTGCATTCCCTAATGTCAACCTATCGCACACAGGGACGTAAGCTAAAAGTATGTAAACATTATCCAAAAAAAAAAAAAAAGCATCCTCAAAACACAAATCAGACAGGCATATGATAGTAAAACAGCTCAATAATGCCCGTGGCCCCGAAATACATGTTATTAATTGAACTGCAGTTCTTAGTGTAGTAGTGTAGTGTAGTGTAGTGTACGTATTCAAATATTGATCTCGGTCCGTGATGTTCCAACTCAGACACCCCATCTCACATATCTCAATAATTTGACTCAATGGAATCTGCCTCCTCTAATCCGCATAAGAAAACATAAGACTTTATTTTGCCATTTCCCATTCAGTTCACTTATTTCTTTGTATTTAAATACCATGTGATCAGCTTAGGACTTGTGTTGTATTTGCTATTCACAGTAACACACCTCCACTGGCAGAGGGTTAGTCAGGTTTGTAAAATGATCACAGAGCTGTCCAGTGAATATGTGTTTGAGTGTCACTTGGCTGCAGGCGATATCTGAGTCAATGATGGATGGACTATTGGAATGTCGTGGATGTGAAAAAAAGCATCTGCTCTGTTGTGTGTGTTGAAAGAAGGTGATCCGCTGCAGCTGGGGGAGACGACGCGAGTGACGCAGTATAATGTCTGCGTGTCAATGCACCCAGTGGCTAGAGGGAAAGAGATGGAGGGAGAAAACATGAGGGAGAAACAAAAAGGAACAACAAGGTGACTGAGACAGCAGCACAATGGATCGCCCGCTTTCTGTTACACCCCCCCCCACACACACACACAAACATCCTCCACCTGTCCTCTGTTGTTTTACTCTTTGCAGCCTGCGATTCGCTCATACTTGTTCCCTGCCACCCCACCCCCAACCAAAGCCACATTTCTCTCCCATCTCCTCCCCTCCCTCTCTTGTTCAGGCAGTGGTCACACACCCTGATGGAACAATAGCCAGTGACTTTATTCCCATGCACCTCCCAGAAACCTGTGCCCTCAGGTATGGAATTCTATCACTCAGCCACAAACAGTTGTATCAGCCCACATACACCACGGAGAACAGCAACAAAGGCATCAGATTCTCTCTTAGATTAGACCCCCAGCCCTGAGTGAAAAGGGGGATGCTGGATGGCTTGGCAGAAAATGGATGTTGGGATTTAAAGGAATACACCTGTGTCCTTTGAAGAGCGCCGAGCATAATGAGCTTCTGCCCAGTGCTGGCCAGTCCATTTCATTGCCTTCCATCCCCCAAGGAGGGTAGAGGGCAACATGCTATCAGCCTAATAGAGTGGGGGTGGAGTCTATATGTGGTTGACGGCCTGCAGTGGATTGCCTATGAATATGGAGTTGTCTAACAAACGAGCTTGTCCTCTAACATGGAGCTAGGTTCATCCCTGGGCAATCTAACCACAGCCCAATCTCTTTGAGTGCTGGAGGGTGGTGTGTGTGTGTGTGTCTGCTGGGGGGGCGGGGGTGGGGGTTCTCCTCTATAATGTCACTTGTCATTGCCAGGACTACAAATGACACTTTTGTTTAAATCAGCACCAGTCCGTCACCTTCCCGCACAGAACAGAACTGCAGGCAGCTGGGGAGGTGTGCCAGCTGAGAGAGTCAGGGTGAGTTTTTTTTTTTTTTTTAAAGGTTAAAACAAGATGTGAAATCTAAAACACCAGGCTCAGTTTGTGCACCATGAATTGAGACTGTAAGGGAAACACACACTGCAAGTCTCCCCGTAGATGCTAATTCCCCTGGTGCAAAGCCTTGTTTGAAAGAAGGAACATCTTTGAACCAGGCCTGAGCTCATTTGTCAAAGTAGAGAGCACATTTCTTCCCTCTGTGGTCTGACACACAGACACAGAGTTGAAAGCAAGATTCACACGTTTTCTCACTCCCTCCCACGCCTCCAAGTTCAGCTGAGGTGTACTCAGCATATTTTTCCATGAAAGCATTTGATGCATTATTCATTGAGCTCTGGTTGATCCTGGTTGTAATAAATCTCTGCTTTAGACAGGTGTATGTTAACACAAACACACACGCACACACACACAAACCTGAATTCTCCAGGGTTGATGGACGATAAAGGAAAAGGAACTGAGCATCTCACCTCCTCTGAGAGATCTTAAACAAAGGGCTGCATGGATGAAAGGGGCAGCAGGCTTTTAAAAGTCAGTCCAAAGCAGCGTGATAATAAGAGTAATGAGGATATCAGACTGTGTACGTGGTGCACTGTGCTTGTCAACTGTGACACCTGATTTACGTCAAAGGTTCATGCTGAGTGGAATATTCTGTTCTATGAATGACATGAAATCTTTTCCATACCATCGGTATGTGTATCATAGGTGTGATGTAAGCCTCACACCTGTTTGCGTGCACTGAAGGGTCATAGGCCCAAAGATTAAACTCAGCCTGGACAAGTAGGCATCACAGTTTGTAGAGTTAGAATGACACACAGAACACGGGTGGTCAAAGGCCAGTGGGTAAAAATGGCTTTGGAACATATTTTCTTTTTAATTTTCGCCCCATCCACCACTTCATGCTTCGCTCTAACAGTGGCAAACACAAAATCTGAACGTAGTGACCCTCACTATCAAAGTGTAAAAATGTACCAGAGGGTCAGATGATTCCATATTCACGACTTCACCACTCCTGGCCAGGAAATAGTCTCCTGATGGTAACCTGCCAATGTTCATTCCATGTTCATTCATGACAAAATGTGGAACTTTTCTTTTGACTCTGTGAGTGTTCAATACTTCATGAATGAAAGAATACAGTAAACCACACTCACATGGAAGAGTATATGTCTGTATCTGGGTCGATGCTCGTCTAAATCTTAATGCATAATTTGACCTCATGAAAAACCTGCTGATGACAACCCGACTCTTTCTCACTGTTAGCACGACCTTCACATTGTGTGCATTGCATAGGACAACATCCGATTCTCAGCAGGTGAAACACCAGTTATCCTAATGGTTTTTTGTTGTTCCAGCGAGAGAGACAGCAGTGGGCACGTACAGTGAACAACATAAAATTCACTGAATAAAAAAAACCTTTCTCTTTATGCATCAGCTCAGGTACAAAGATCCAGTTATTGCCTCAGATTGCCTGAGAAACCAAACAATAAAGATCTTTTTCTCAGTTGGAACCAGCCCTGTTTATACTTTCTGGTCATCTGTAGAGGTCAACTAACTTACTCAATTCAATGGCATATGCACTGCACACAATTCAGAAGTGCTGAGCTGCAGTATTTGTATGCAATCTGAAGTTGAGAGTGGGTGCACGCTCAATCAGAAGTTGTGGAGTGAGAAGATGTGAGCAGAGGAGAAGAGAGTGCTGACGTGACATAATATCTTTTTGTCAGATGAGCCGGGAAGACGGCACCCTCACTCACCCTCTGACTCTACCACCTCTTTACTAACAGTCACACACACACAAACACACACACACACACTGCTGCTAACAATCTTCAGCAGCTTGGTGCAGCTAAGGACCAGAGGAAGAAAGGAAAGGGAAGGAAAGATGAGTGTTTTCAGAAGAGGAAAGAGTCCAAAACTGTGGCTTAGGTGTTGTTTGCCATTGTGGCTGCGGCCTCATTGTTATTATGATTTATTTTTTAATGAGCAGCGCTGCCTTCCCCTCTGCCATACAAAGGCCTGATTGAATCTGGCATTCCATTAGCATGTTAAATAGGCCCAGCTTCATCTGTGAGCTGCTGACTGACAGCGGATATCATCTCTATAATTGCTCCGTATACTGGAGCCAATGCCAGCCAGAGTGAGAGAGCAAAATGAGACGCAGAGAGAGTGAGTGACTGTGGAGGAGGGGGGAAGAGAGATGGAGAGGCAGGGATTAGGATTGTAAAAAGGGTGATGTGAGGAAGGGGCGAGTGGGGGCTTGATGAGAGGAGCTGGTGAGTGTGGCAGAGACCCCATGCAGAGAGGGGGGAATAAGTCTGTTTGAATAAGGTTTTCTTCGCTGCTCTTGCAGTCTATGACACTTATCAAAGCATGGCAGTGATTCCGAGCAGAAACCCTGAACACGGAGCTGTGGTACTTTAACACATCTATGTTTACTGACGTTTGAGTACATCACGTCTGAGGTCGGGCTGAAAGCGCTGCTGGTGCTTTGGAGCAGAGCGTGTCTTGTACTGGAGGGATGTGACACAGCACCTGACATGTTTAGCACCTGACACATCTCACCCCTCTCTGTCCTCTGCTCGCTCTCTCTCTGTGAACATGATGTTCGCCCCCTCCTTTCTCTCTTCTCTCTCCAACGCCTTCATACGTACCTCCTCATCCCCTGCATTTCTGAGCACATCCCCTTCTCTCCCTGTCATCTCCCTTTGTCGCTCTGACTCGCTCTCTCTTCTTCCTATTCTGTCTCTCTGTTGCCTTCCTCACTCTTTGTCCCTGTTCTGCTTGTTTTCCCTGTGTCGCTCTCTTTCTCTGCAGTAATTTGTAATTAAACAAACAGTCTGGTGGTAAAGAACTGCAGAAAAGATGGTTATCTTAACTCACATGCATTGCATCCAGAATATGTCTCTCTCTTTTTCTCTCTGTTCTCCTCTGGTGAGCTATGACAGTGTGACATGCATAAACTCCTGCACAGCTATCCTTGTGTATTCATTTTGGAGGACATCCCAATGCTAGCACAGTGTATAATTGTGTGTGTGTGTGTGTGTGTGTGTGTAGATGCGCTGCGCCAGCACATTTCCTACCCTGCAGAGAGCAGGTGACAATGAAGAACGTCAACCTCCCGGAAGCAGAACGACAAAACAAAATAGTCACATGTCCGATTTGTGAATGAATATGAATATGTCCTTCAGCAGAATACATATGAGGAAGTTCAAACCAACAAAGCACATTAAATGCCTCAAAATTAATCAAACTGAAAGGTTTACTAACGACATAATTAATGAACTAGGTTAGTGCTCAGGTTTTACTGTCGTACAAAACTGTGTAATCCATCAGCCAAAAGTTGATGTTTGCACAGAATGGGGAGGGTTTAAACAAAAAGGTCTGATCTTGTTCTTTTCTGATCAGTGGTGGACTGGTCAGTGCTATTAAACAGCAAACAGTGCTTACTGAATACAGTAATGATTAAATCCTTAAAGGCTTTCACAGGGAGAAATATGCTAGCTGAGAGGCGGTGTGGGGCTGTGTGCACAGCTGTGGATTAAATGCTAGGGTCAGCATGTCGCGTTCAATGAGGCCAAATTGTTGTGTTAGCGAATCTAATATTTACCATTTCGTGATGGTGTGTTGCTCGTATTGCTGTGTAACATTTGCTTATTAGCACCTTACTCAACTCAACTCTAATCTGATGATATAGTTCATTAGGCCTGTTCAATGAGTAAAAGCTCTGATCATCATCACAATAGAAATATCAATCAATCAATCAATCAATCAAATAGTGCTGTTTGTACATACAAAAGAGATGAGAAGGGGAATCAGGAGACCAACACCTTTAGAATACTCTACAATATTCTGTATATTGGGTGCAATTTCATCAAATGGGTGTTAGAATACATGCTGTTAAAACGGAAAGGAACAGTCAGCAGGATTCCTCTTTTGCAGACTAGAAATGAGGATTAACGAATGAGCACTTCATGGTGACATCCAGAGAGTCATATTATCCCAATTAACACTGTCATTAAATAAAAAAAAAATAAAGTGTTTATAAATAAAGTGGACCCAGAGGGGATGTGATGACGTAGTCAAAGCTGAATGTTCAAACACAAGTCGTCTCCACTCGTAGCTAGCGGGCTGCGTAAGTCACTGTTACCTCAGAAGTATCTGTGAAGTGCATTTGGTGACGTCAGTTCCAGAATTGGACAAGAACAACACACGTGACGGTTTAACTGTTTCTGCTGCAGTGATCTCCCACCTCCATGATTTCCATTCACAGTCACCATCATGTATCTGGAATGCAACCTTTGAAAACCGAAGGGGCCTTGACTCAGAGCCAAATATGCAGAAAAATGATGCATTATGAACTCAAACATTTTTGCACACATCCTCCATTCTACCCTCGAGGTACTGTCTGCTCCACTAACACACTCACTCCACATTTGTATGGCATTACTGCTGGTGTGTGCTTTAAAACTGTGTGTGTGTGTGTGTGTGTGTGTGTGTGTGTGTGTGTGTGTGTGTGTGTGTGTGTGTGTGAAAACATCCCAAAGTGGCCAGTAAAATGGTTATTTCTAGTGAGTCTGTGTGGATGAAGGCCACATAGCGGTTGTACGTGCTGTGTCGTTCAGGGATTACCACGGTAATAATGGTACGTGTTGACACACACTGTTAGACAGACTGATGTGTTTGTTTGAGTGGTGCAGGGCTTCGCTGCTTTCCACACAGACTGACTCTATTATCCACTGTTATTCTGTGACTTAACAGCTTTGCCCTGACAATGTTGTTCCCATGCTCAGTGTTTAATTCTACTGTGTCCATTCGTCAAGTGTTGACATCTATCACTGCTACTTCCCTCATTGAAACACTTTGGCCAAAGGGGCCACGTTGCAATATTTAGTCCATCACCAGCAATTATCTTCCAGGTAAAACCGTCTCACAGAAATTCTCATTTTGTGAAATTCTCTCAGGAGATAAAAATAATAATAGTATCTATTCATAATAGTATCTATCACACGTCTGGCTTTCAGATTCAATGAATATCGATGAAGGTCAATACTGAGATGCGGAATGTGCACTAATGCCAACCGTCATCAACAGAAGAACAATGTTAACGATTTCTCTCATTGTCACTTTTGCACAGATGCTACTGATTTGTAGAAAATTAAAAATGAACCTTCAATAAGTCTTTTATGGTCTATATATGTACGTGTAGCACATGAAGTCAAATGAGCCAGGCATGTACCTTAAAAAGTGCAGACTCAGCATGCAGTTTGCAAGTACGTATAAATGAGTGCATGGAGCCTCTGACACTGAGGTGAAATGTCTCCATGATGCAGAATAAGTGTACTTCATTAACATGCTGCTGCTTCATTGCTGTTGAAGTGACGCTACAGTGACGACAACGACAACAAACCATTTGGTTTCTGCTCTGCGTACACATATCTCCACGCCCACACTCATGCCTCTCCTTCCCTTCTTCTACGTCGAGTCTTGCTATCAGAGTCTCAGACTGCGGCAGTGCAGGGCAGTGAAATGGAAAATACACTGATTGTCTCAGACGAAAATAGAGTGGCACAGTGAGAGTGGGATGCTACAAGAGCAGGAGAAAGAGAGGAAGTCAATGGATGACAGAGCAGGATGAGAAGTGAATGGAAGAAAGGAACGAAGAGGGTAGAAAGAGTGTTGGAGCTTGGCATTTTTTAAGGTCAGTGTCTGGCTGCAGAGTGGAGACTTGTAGAGTAAAAGCTCTGGTGAGAACCCTTGATTTTGAGGTCATCTGTGAATGAGCAGGTGGATATGAGTAAAGGATGGAGTGAAAGTGAAAAAAATGATGAAGGGTAGAGTAAGTGAGGGAGAGGGCTGATCTGTACCGTAAAGAGCCTCACCTTGTTCTGCACCATGCACACGCAGCAACCCAGCTGTCATCCAGCTCCACTTTCTTTCTCCATCAGGGCCGATGGGATCATGCATCATTCATGAGCGGGGACGTATTTGGCTGCATCATCTCCTCACATCAACTGCCAATAACTTTTTTTCTGGCACAGAATGCACCTTTATTCAAGCAGCAGGGTGCACTGAATGCACAGCGAATGAAAAGCATTTTGATTTAAGACCTTTAATGAAACTCAAGGAAGCTGCTTTCACATTGATTGATGACAAATCTCTACTCAAGAATGATGTTTTCTTTGGTGGGGTCGACGACAGGCACAAAATGATGTGTACTCAGGAGTTTTTAAGGTAAAAATTGTGTTGTGAAAATGGAAATTTATAGAAAATGTTTTTTTTTTCTTTTATTTTGAAATTAAAATGCAGCCTTTTGTAAAAGAACACATTAATATGTATCAGCAATATGAAAGGTTAATTATCAAAGAAGTGCCTGTTTGCCCGGGCCGTCCTCTTCCCTAAGTGCTTGTGTCGCAGCCTGCTGAGAGGCTGCCTGCTGTGAAGGTCACCCTCCCTGCAGCTATGGATTACACAGGCACGCACAGTCAGGCAGAATACGATACTGCCCTTGAGGGGAGGTCTAGGGCTTCAGCTGACTGAGACAAGCCCACTGGGACTGGCCACTTATACACTAAGTTTTACATAAAACACATGATAAGCTTTGAAATTATATGAATGCATGAATACGATAACATCTGTGGTTTTTGGCTCTTCAGGAAAAGGGAATGTCTGGTTGGAGCCTGTTTTTTTACCCCTCCAAATCTGTTTGCGCTGCACATAGAAACAACGGTAAACCACACCTGTGTGGACAAACAATGGGCTGCTGTGCAGGCTAGTCAAACTGTATCACCATCACAGCGTGCCGGATGAGTAACAACACTTGGAGGCACATGAGGGACTATCACTCTGAAGTCTTCATCAGGCGATATCAAAGAGCCTTCAAAAGAGCAGCAGACTATTTTCTGTCAGGAACTCAAAGGAAGGATGGCACCTTCCCTCAAAATGGTGCAATGAGGGTCAGTTTTCATTTGAGTAGGACAGGAACCGTTTGACAATGTCTCTCTCTGGAGTCATGCCACAGTTTAGAGGTCAAAAGAGGAAAAAAATACATACACGCACACGCCTACACATTTTTTGTGTTGTCCTTTGGGCTTCCTGGGCTTTCCCCCGCTGTGACCTTAATTTGTTCTGTCTTGAGTATGAGTGCCCGACGGGCTGCTGACGTTCCTCAAGGGAACAAACTGACATGATGTGTGAGCGTTAAGAACATGTGGGTTTGAGCTCATGTGTGAGAAAAAAAAAATGTGTGAGAAAGAAAAAGGGAAAATATTTCAATAAAACAATCCGGCGCAAAGACATGTCCACTGTTCAGAGTTCATAGACGTTCTCAGAGACATGAACACTCAAACTGCTTAGAGAACCTATTGTATACATATAGATATAGAATACAGCTACTCTGCTGCACTGTGCTGAATGCCAGCCTGCAACACGACCTGTTGATCTGTTATGCGACAAATGTGACCTTTCATTAAACCCATGTGCTGTGATCATGTCTTTACCAGCGTTGTGATAATCCTCACCTGGATCTTGGCAAAGAAGAAACACTCACGAACTGTGACATTCTGCATATTTGTGTGCACAAATGTGAGGGGAACATGATCTGTGAGCACACATGACAAATCTTTGAGGTATTAGGTGACTGGCTGCGGCAATGTTTAGCGGAGGAGACACACGGGAGAAACCAAAGCTGAGAGCGATGGATGCAGGGCCGCCAATGACAGCAAAGGAAACACAAGCTGTCTCCTGGAAGGCTAATCCTCTAAATGAAGATTTGTGGTGGTGCCTGGCTGGTGATTATTGGCCCAACACAGTGACAAAAACCATCTTCAGTGTGCCGTAAATACAATCTCTCACCTTTGCACAAGCTATCACAGGGCCAAATGAGAAGAGATTAGGAATGAGAAATCGTGGGATGGTTCCTGCTGTGCACCGACATGTCGTCAAAAAGACGCTGATGCTAGATTCATGAGTAATCCCAAAACAAGCCCAAACTGTCATCAGCATTATTCACAAGTGAAGAATGCCATGTGAAGTCAGTCATGTTTCTGCTGTTAGTCTCATCGGGCCAATGCTAATTTTATGGAAATGCTTGTTTCAGTCTTTCCTCCTTGTCTCCAATTTGTTGCATTTCATCACTCGTTTGACATCCACTCTTTGAGATCCAGAGCTGAACATATCCATACTGGATAGAGTTGACCTCAGACACCACATTACCCCTGTGTCCCTTACAGCCTTCTAATCCATACCTCTGGCACCTCACTCTGCTGATCCTCCCTTCCCTCCTGCACACCCCCGCCTCCCTCAGGCAGGGGCAGGGTGCTGCGGTGCAGGTCCTGGCAGAGCCCCATCTCCTCCCTCTTTTTCTCCCTCTTTCAGGAAGGTAGGGCTGCTTGCGTGGAGACAGGTGTGCATACCAGACGACTGTATTACGCCCCGCGCCACACAGATCCCATAACAACCTGCTCGCGTGGCCTCTGCAGCGCTCATCCAACCCTCAAGTTAACCTTCTCCAAACCTTCCTTCCCACTAGCAGCAGCTCCAGCAGCTAAGAATGGGAAAGACGCCACGAAGGGCAGGTCTGAGCTCAACCCTCTGCAACCTTTTTATCACCAGAACGTTCTGCAGCCCATCAGCTATTATACACACCATTAAAACACATTGGAACAGATTTAGTTGGCAGGGAGAAGGCGTGAGGGGTGGAGATTCAGGCTATTTTGAGCTGTTCATGTAACATTAAGGATTAAAAGCTATAGCTCAAGGCTTCTTGGAAGCAAAGGCTTGCGCTGTTCACTGAGTCTGTGTGTCCCGCTGTCCCTGCGGTAGGAAAGTAAGAGCTGTTCGCATGGATGAGGTCACAGACTGAGGGGATGTCCTTGGGGCCATTAGAAAAGTTCAGGTAATGCGACGTTACGATGCCGT
This sequence comes from Aeoliscus strigatus, assembly GCA_901007665.1. Classification (NCBI taxonomy): domain Eukaryota; kingdom Metazoa; phylum Chordata; class Actinopteri; order Syngnathiformes; family Centriscidae; genus Aeoliscus; species Aeoliscus strigatus. Next base: position 46,128 of record CAAKHB010006958.1, read on the forward strand.
TCCCGCATGGGGTGGGGTGGGGTGAGGGGAGGAGGGGCTGCAGGTCATGTTTTCTGTTCACATCGTCTGACATCATGAGCTGGATGATACCGAGTGTGAGGTTCTATGTATGTTGTTAGAAAGGAGTATTGATTTCCTCCCCTCGGCCAGGTTGAACTGAAACACTGTCATCTCTCCCAGTCTGCAGTCTCTGTGCCGTTTGCTCATTTCCTCTCTGCCTTTATCCTCTCAGTGCTCCCTTAAGTCTTTCCTCCTCCACTGTTCGCTGAATCTCGCTCTCCCGTTCTTTGGTTGCTTCATCAACTTCCTCCTCCTCCTCCCCTTTAGGTTTTTCCTCTCTAGCCATGCCCCCCC
>CAAKHB010006958.1:46501-69701 GCA_901007665.1 Aeoliscus strigatus
TGCCCCCCCCACCCACACCCCCCCATGAATTGACCTTGCTGCAATTCAAGGAGAATTGATTTCTCCTCTGGTCTTTGTGTGAAACTGTATCTCAACAGCACTCAGAGGAATTTCCTCTTCCCTCCAGAGCTGGATAAAGCTAATTCTCTTTCACAAAGACACTTTTCACTCCATTTTATCTGTCTGCCCCCACCCCCAACTCTCCTCTCTCTCTTCCCTTCTGAACACAGAGAAATGGAGCAGGCATGATTAATCTCTATCAAACGCCATCAAACATTAGCATTGCTCAGCCATTTTCTGTTTGGCTTCTGTTTGTGAAAGCGTTCATGTTCCTTCACAACAGTGTTACCACATGATCACCTCAGCCCATCAACAAAACCATTTGATGTTTTCCTTTCATTACAGATGACTATGAAAGAGGAAATATATCAAAAACATGAAAGCAGCCATTTTTGTATTGAATATACACAATTAAAATAACACCAATACAAGTCTTTCTGTTAAAAAAACAGGAAGACACATCTAGGGGTCAATTGCACTTGACAATTGGAGGAGACAAGAACACATCTAGGGGTCTTGCAAACAGATCGACAACATAAGTCACTCAACAAACTGATTGATACGGAGCAGCCCACAGAATGTGGTGCTCATCAGTGTGTGAATACTGTGACGTACATAAAAGCAAACAAATGCATCTTGTTGGCTCAACACACAGGAACAAATTGAAGATAAAAATAATGTTCAGTTCATCATGGACAAGAGATGCAGACATTGCAGATTGTCACAATCATTGCACAATGTTCAGGCGCTCGCAAATTCACAAGGATGTGTTCCCAGCTATCAAAGAAATGGGTTTTTACAAGACCTCCAGGTGGAAAGGGAAGGTGAGTGAATACCGACACTCAGACTCTTCTAGACAGGTTGCTTTTGGTTGCTTTTGGCATCAAGAGTGCTGCCGATTAACTGTCAATTATCTGTCAGATACCCACAGTGAAGAAAAAGGATTGTCACAAGCATTTAATTTGTGACATTTCATGATTTTTGGAGTCAATTGTGGTGCTGTGTTTTTGTCTAAAAGTGTATGGAACGATACAATATGTAGATTTGGGTTTTTGAACATACGTCAGCATTGCACACAACATTTTCAGTTTTATTTCAATGTTCTGAATGGTTTTGCACAGTTCTATTAGAGACCCAATTACATAACATTGTGCTATATTTCATTTATAGATGTTGTAAGAATAATGGAGTAGTAAAATAATTAAAATCCACTCAAAAAACATATATGTTATATATAGTAATTTGTGCAGTGTAGCTATAATAAAATAGATACCCTATTTGCATGCATAAAATAAACATTTTGGAAAACGTGAAATGAAAAATAATTTTAGTAAGTGTGAGCAACCATCTGGAGGATTTTACATTTGTATCCTCCATCAGTACTGTCACTGCTCCAGCTACTGTCAAGTGCAATAGATCAATAAAAAGATAGAACAGCAATTAGAGAACGAAGTAATCAAGAGGAAATAGTCACCAGGCAGATAAAGTACAAAGAATCAGCGTTGCCTCTTTCCCCTTTGTGATCACAGTGACTGTTGGAGCATACAGAACCTCTTCCAGGCTTCAACTCCCAGGTGTCCCATAGCCGCAGGATTCCCCAGTAAGTCAGCCAGTCTGTCTTGTGAGAGCACTAATGTGACACCATAATCACGCACAGGTGCATTTTGTGCTTCACTGAGCAACAGCAGCAGTTTGACGATGGAGACAGGTGCCAGTCCTGGTTTATGAAGCCTCAACTTTGCATTTTATTGGAGTGGTTTTTTTTTTTGTTTTTTTTTTACGCCTGCTGAAAACCAATTTCCTTTGCTTGTTCATGAAACTTTTGTGTCACTCTGGCTTTTACTTTTTGTTAATGGTCTTAGACAGAGGGCACTGCAGAGAGGCTGAGCAAGCGGTGTGAGTCAGATTTCCACACACCTCCACCTCCCTCTGCTCTGCAGTGCTTCACACACTGATGGGCCACACACACACACACACACACATACACACATAGATGCTCTCACAGACACAATGGGTTGCCTTCCCACCAGTCCAATAACAGGCCTATTCATTAGAGTCTCTTACAGACGGTATTGACAACCTGCTGACACACAGTCACTCCGGCATAAACAAGTGGAGCAATAGAGAGGAGCAGCTTGCGGGGGGTTGGGGGGGGGCGGGGGGCCTGAAGGGAAGAGACCTGTTATAATGTCTTTTTGACAAAAGTGTTCTCTCCACAAACCAGCAGTCTCGGTGAGAGAGAGTGATGCCACTTTTCGCCAACACACACCCACACATCATCTCTCACACACACACATACAAAACAGTTTCAAACCCTTCAGATAAGTGTCACATCAATCGTGCATCCTAGGTCACTCCAGAGATATGTGGCCCATTACGATTACGATTATGGGAATATGTCTTTGCAGCGAATGTGCTGCCGCATAGTGGAGCCATTTAAACGTGAAATAAGTCAAGTGCAGTAGAGTGTCCCATCACATAACACAATGTCACAAGGTCTCTGACTGAATGTTCAATTGTGTGTGTCATTTTACCAGTTCAGCCCCACACCAGTACCGGTCAATTGTGAAAGTTTATTTTTAAGAAGTGGCTTGTTACATCTTGGATATGCAAAGAAGCCCAAAGGGACAAATTGTGCTATGCATACCAAATATCTGGCTCATGGGGGAGTTATAATTACTGTGTCACTTTGAGATAAAGACAAAGAGCAGAGCAGTCATGGAGAGAATAGGGAAGAACCGCTGGTCTGTTTGAAGACATGTGTCTCTTTGAGCTGACCCCTGGCACCAGGTGAGTGTGTGCACGCTGTTTGAGGAGTGCGAGGGACAGGCCAACACAAAGACAGACTTCATGAAGACAACGAGACCAGAGTGGATGCACAAATACGAACGCAAGGAGACAGAGGTCAGGTCAGACTCAAACGAACAAACCAGACGAGACATAAACCTGAGTTGAGCATACTGAGTGAACACCAGGGGACTTAAGGGACATTTCTTATCTAAAAATATTATTCTATTATATACCAGGAGCCTCCTCCAGGCAGTACAGAGGCTAAAAAGCACAGTGGGGTTATTCTGACAACATGGTGGCAATCGCGACACCCCATTCCAATGAGAGATTTAGTGAAAACAGGAGCCCAGTGATCATGTTCTCTATTAGCTGCTTTTGTTCCCCACTCCTGTTCCACACTGCTGGCTGTCCAGATAATGCACACACAAACTCGCCACGGCAGCGCCATACCTCCAACTTGCTGCAGAGCCCGTGTTAGGCAGAGAGCTAACCTGACTACAGGACAACCATGAATTTTCTGCCATTGTCGGCCACCACGGGCTGCCATCACTATCACAGCAGCCAAAGACTTCTGACAGGGACCAGGACTGCCTGGACAAAGGTAGTTATCAAGGCCTTTTTGAAAATGAAACAAAGGTTATTTGCTCAAGGTCAAACAAAATGACGGCCAGGGACAGACGCAGCTGCTGATGCATGCAGTACACATGCACACGTTATTTCAGTGGGTGCAGATTGTTGTTCTTGTTCTTCTTTTTTTTTCTCTCAAATGAAAATATAGCCTATTGCGATTTGTCGGTGATATGTTATCTGAACGTTGAAGATTTATATCGGCAAGCGAAAGCTGGAAATTCGCTGATTGTAAAGGTCATTGCAATGACATTACCATTTTCAGGGGAGGAAAGACACAAATGTCATATCGCTCAGCAGCCACATCATCATGCGAAATGGAGCAGAATGTGAGACAATGAAATCTCCATGTTCACACAGAAATAATGGAAGATACATATCTGACAACGACACAAGCGGAAGTCTGATTTGAGGGAGAAGATTCTACAGTGGTGAACTGCGATAAAGAAATGCATTCGAAACTGTGCACGCAGGGATCTACGAATGTGTTCTTGCTAGTCGTAGTTCCATAACAGAACAACCACAGTCCAGTCAGTTATTGCAAGACAACAGCCAATACGTGTTACTGCTCCTGTTGACACTTGCCAAATATCATTTACAGAAGCTGCTGCCTGATCAAGACAGTGCTTGTCTAACTGTTTCATGAGGCTCAGGTCAGGCAAGTGCTCATATCTGACTTGTTGCAGTCACTGGAATTGCAGGGTTTTGGTGCATTGGGATAGAAATGATTCTAATCTCCAAAGAAATCAAACTGAACGCAGCATCAGAGACAAAAACATGCACTGTCACTTTAAAACAAATGAACTTTCTCACAGGATCACAAACTCTTTGGCGTGCACGCTTTGAGCTCGCAGACCACTGCCTACATAGCATATAATCATTAGAGGTGTCTGCTTGCAGAACAGGCCTGGCTGGAGGAGCGGAGCTGTTCCTACATCAGTCCAGGCATGCGTTAAAACAAAGTGGCTTCTCCAGCGGAGCACATAGCAACACAAATAACACACACAGTCTCACAGCCGTGCACGTACCAGAAGACTCTCACAAGCCGATCCAAACTGGATTGCTTATTAAACTCACACACATGTCCTTCCTTCCTATCATATCCACGTCCAGGGTGGGTATATCACTGGGTTTACAGTTGCAAGCTCCCCATCATCTGTATGGATGAACAAGCTGAGCACAGAGACCACACAGAACCCCTCTCTCCGACGTGGCCACTATGAGACCAGAATACTAAAGAAGAAAGTGCTGGCTGACTCACAACAGAGGAATCGTGTATGTTAAATAACAGCTATACTGTGCGACACGAGAGCACCCAGCAGCTCCGTTCTTCTCTTTTGAGATGCTGTCTCTGACTGCCTGTGTACTTGAGCTTGACCTGTGAGCAGAGTCATCAGGAAATGTTGTAAACCTGACAGTAGTCAAACAAATCTAGACAATTACATGCACACGAGCTCCTATGAAACCATATCTGTCACTTTACCTCCTCTGCCAGGACATGAGAATGGTCGAGTCTGGTCATGTGACCAAACAACCCATAATGACAGAGTCCAGCTCCGAAACATTTTGACCTTCCCTGTCATCACTCACACCTGCTATATTAATGGCACACTATTGTCCTACTTGTGAGCATTTACAGCGATGAATAGTTTCATCCCAGTGCTCTTTGCTCAGAGTACAACAACTGTAAATACAGAGCCATGCTCAAGCAGGAATTAGGCATCCAGCAGTGGGACTGATATCCATGCAGCAACAACTCACCTAAAATCATGCTGTGTGTTGGCTTTGGTGTCCTTGGGTTGACAAGTGCTCCCTCACTGCCCCCCGTCTCTCCCTCTTTCGCCAGGGGACAATAGCTCCAAACTCTCTTTTCAGAGTTGCTCTGCACTCTCCAGAAAGAGGCAACTCAGAGAGGCAGGACGAGATGTGAAGACAGACAGCTGCTGCACATGCTGTCCTGTGCGCCAGCCCTCTCCAGGTGAAGAGCGTGTGTATTTGTGTGTGGGAGAGAGAGAGAGCATGTGTGTGTGTGTTGTGTGTGTGTGTGTGTGTGTGTGTGTGTGTGTGTATGTGTGTGGAGGAGGGGGTCCAGCGTTCCTGCTGTTGTGTTTCAGGTAAGCCTGAGGACAGTGTGGAGGAGGTTAGTTTCAAAGGGAAGAGAGAGAGGGAGAAGTGAGGGGAGAGAGGAGGGGGAGCCAGAAGTGTGACAGCCAATCACCGGGTGAGGCTACACAGCCAAGCTCTTCTTCTCTCAAGCAGCCAGGAGGAATTGCATTGGTCTCCAAACAAACAGCTGACAAGCAACTTCTTCTCAACTCTCATTTCACAGGGAGCTTCAGGGGAGAGGTCTTCACTGTGTAAAGTCAGTGCCTGCTTTGGTCTCCCTCTGTAAACACGCTCCGCCTTCCTCTCCTCTCTCTGCTTCTTGTTTTTGGGGTTGGGTATAACCTAAAGGCACCTTACATGCCTCTGCTCTGATTGGTGGCAGCCTCCGCCAATGAGAAGAGGAGCAGACACTTGTCATCATGCAGAGTGGAAGTCATGAAGTAGAGACAGAGCTTGACTGAAAATTCTGTCTCTCCACCCAACCAGCTTCTCGTCTTCATTTCCCACATTCTCCTCACACATCTCCTCCCTACGGAGCGTCTGATCGTCTGAACGGTTTATTACAATCGCTGTTTATTACCTGTCTCCCCTCTGTGCTTTGACTCTGCGTGTCTGTGGACTTGTTAAAGGATTAACCTCCTTTTACCCTTTTCTCTCTCCATCTCTTAACCTACCCAGTCAAGGTTACCTATCCAGACAAGGGGGAGGGGGAGGGAATACATGCAAAAAGGACAGATGAAATAGAGAGCGACAGAGCAGAGGAAGCAGGAGAAGGAGGGGCAGAGATTAAACTAAATACAAACTGACAGAGGGCTGAAGAGAAACGGAGTGACAAGAAGAGACGACCGGGAGGATAGAGCAGACAGAGATAGGACATCTGGACACAGAGAATAAAAACTGTGGCGCACAGCAGCGCAGTCACTAATTGAAGAGGAGCTTCGCAGCCAGCTTCTCGTGGTCCACTCGCTTCACACCACGCAGCTACTCAAACAATGTCTCCTGTCATGACAGGGCACTGCTCGCTCGCTCGCCCGCTCCAGTTTCCACTGTGAAGAGGAAGCACAGGAAGGCGAGAGCGACCTTTTGAAAGTCACGCAGGCACAATGTTGTTGCGAAGCTCAGCGCTTAAGAGAAGGCTTAACAAAGCTGTCAAAAAATTAATCCCCCCGGGCAGGCATGCTTGCAAACACACAGATACAAACACGTGAGCCTGGGGCTACGGGAAATGCTGCCTGATGTTCGTAGTGCCTCTTCTTGTCCTGCTTTCCCAATGATACCCCCCCACAACCACCACCACCACCCTCCATTCCCACTTCCACACCTCCCCTCCTCTTCCCCCCTCCTCCCGCTCTCAGGCTGAGGCTGTGAGTCACAGGGTGTTGGAGTGAATACTAAGAAGGCTGCCTGACAACTCCAATACCTCTTCGCAGCAGCTCCAATGCGCACATTTCAAGCTTTTGTATGAGATCACTGACAGAAGTAGAGGCCACAAACACCCTCATGAATCGGAAAACGTTTCACTGGAAAATCCTCTGGCTAAAAGCTTTGATTTAGCGTACAATCGCTCTCAGCTCTCATGCTCAAAAATCCGTATACTTCCATGCCCACCAGGATCTCCGGCATGGCACAGTAATAAACAAGTATTTAAGCACAAACATCCCCTATTGGCAGATGTTGGGCAAACATCTTATACAAATTCCAACCCTTTTTCTTGGCTGTAACACACCAAAAGAATATAAGTTGTTGTAACTGGAACAATAGTTCATCTACACGGCTACGCGGTCAAGTGAGTCAACTCAATGCATGTGTGCATTTGAATGGCTGAGATAGAGTTTCGTCATTAGTTGTGTTGTATCAATAATTCAGAGATGGCCCTTGTTGGCGTTCAATGGTCCGAGTGCTAATGTGCTGTCGGGCCAGCGGGGGCCCAGGGCCCAGCACCACTTTAATGGATGTCATGATGAGAGGGTGAAATCGGAGCATGGAGATCCTGTATCATCCATAGGAAAGCACCGAGATGTGGAGCAAGGCAACATAGAGAAGCAGTGGGGATATGGGTGGGGGCCCAAGGCCACTGGGGAGAGGACAGATGGCATTGTTGGACAGGTATGTTAGCGGTGGGCCGGTGAAGAGACACAGGGAAGACGACACAAAGTGACGGGGAAATAGGACTATTGGGTCTTTCTAGTTTGCACTGACAGTCAGTGTAACGATGATGTGTTGACCTCCAGGGGGTTGGGGTGGGGGATTGGGGCATCAAGGGACTCATGTCAAGGCACCAGATTGGGAACGTATGAAATGACAAATGAACCAGAAGTGTTTTACTTGCTCTCCACTTATGTTAATACAGTTCATCAAGAATCATGAAGCGTCATAAAGGTCTCCTCAAAAAAAAAAAAACAATAACTGGAAATACATAAATGCAACACAATTTATACTTTTATTTAATTAGCTCTAAAATGCATACGTCATTCAAGAGAACTTCTTCAGAAGTGATTACAGTTTTAACCATAACAAGCAGATGTGTCATAACCCAAAGGTACCTCTCTAACTGAACCTCTGTAGCTCAGTCTTAAAGCTAAAATAACCATTGATGGATAGTCTTTTGTTATTATTCTGTAGGTAGTGACGTTCTTCAGTAGGATTATGTCAGGAGCCAAGTGTGTGAAGTGATTATTGGTTAACCTCTGCTGCCCTCTACTGGTGCATGTGCCCCAAGATATCAGTCAATACTTAAAGGGTAAATAAAAGTACAAACTAGACATCTTGGTGTTAATTCATAGCCGGCCAGACGCAGTAAGAAATAACTTACTCTAGCAGGATGCAATCTACAGTTTTACTGAAGAAGCTTCTCAGGTGAGTGGTGTAGTTTAACACCAACCAGAAGGTTGGTGGTTCCTATCCTGCTCCATTCGTTGTGTCCCTGGGAAAAAAAAACACTTTACCCACTCAAGTACACAGGTGCAAGTGAACGCCAACAGCTTCCATTGTCTGACATTCTGCCATTGCATCCTGTGTATTCTGTCATGTTGAGGAGGATCTTTCCATTTATCGGCCTGTTCCAGGAGTTTTTAGAGAACTGAGGACAGAGGATTGCACCGGACAGATATGAAAACCACCGAGGCATTATGATTGTAGTCTTTACAGACAAAATAGACTTCTCTGTATGTGTGCCTTGATAAAAAAAAAAGGCTTGTTGTTGATCCAGAGTTGACACATAGGTCACATACATCAGGCTTTCAGTGTGTCCCAGCACCCCGGTGTGGAATTTTGAGACTGCCTACAAAGGTCAAAGGTCAGAGGGCAAAGCAGGCACCCAGTATCAGCACATCCCCTTAATAATCTGGCAAAGCATCTACCACCACCAGTGTATACGTACATCACAAACTAATAGACGGTGAAATCATGTGTAATGCTCAAGAAAAAACAGTCATCACTCATGTGCTCATGAGCTTGTCACAGCTCATGTCAGGTCAATATGAACAGAGGGACACTCCCCTCTATCTGTCCTGAGCCTGACGTCTCCTAGTTTAACATATCAGTGATATGGAAATGTATAGGAAATGGGGGCTGGGTGGTAAAATACAGAAACATCGGCAGTTTCCACGTGTTTTGGATCCAAATGTCTGCTCAGAAATCCATCACAGGGACAACAGACTGTAGGTTTTTGAGGTTTTGTTGAAGCGTGCACTGAATTGGGTGTGCCCACCCCGTGAATCCACGCCTGCCTACAAGGAGCAGAATGTGGATGTTGACTGCAACACTGTCACACGTCCCTGCCATTTTTACACCCGTGCTGGAGGACAGGATATCTTTCTTTTCCAACCACATTCAGATCACACATTTTGCACTGTTTGCAGTTCATACCTGATGAAACTTCACCACAGTCACTTTGCAGACCAAATAAGCACGTTGTTGGTCGGGTGTGTGCAATGCTGTGTGTATTTTCGAACACAGTAATTTACAGGAATTGTCTTCTCTGTAGATCATTGTCTATTTCTAGAGCTCGTTTCTCAACTGAAAGTAATGTGCCCAGAAAAACAAGTCACAAGGTCACCTCACTGCTGACACAACATGTATGGCCCTTGATTATTTGTAGTTTGCTTTGAAATTTAGTGCAAATACAAACAAAAACTTAAACTATCAATTCCACGCAAAGCCTCATCCATCTATCAGCTGATGTAGCATGGAAAAACTCAACCCCAGCCTAGCCTTCCTTAGAATGTCATCATTTAAGTCAAACTTCCCACATCATCAGAAATATCTGACACAGGCACAAACATGCATGCATGCATGCACACTTTACAAGACTACATTCATCCCATTTAATCAGTTACGGGGACTTCCCCAAAAACTCCAACCCCCAAAAAATTCAGCTCCAACACTATCTCTGTGATACAAGAATGCACACAGGATACACAGTTTGTCCTTAACTTCAATGTGGGTGTGATGGCAGCGGATGACAGGTGGAGCTGTCGAGACGTGTGTGTATATTTGAGCCAGTTTGAGGATCAATCACCCTCTCACATGAGCAGTTTTGAACTGACACATAGTTTTGCTATTCGTGACAGCATATTTATAGCATCTCAACCTACGCATGCATTTATGCACCACGCGGGAGCAGGAATGTGCTGGATTATTTCCTGTCTTACCTGTGCTCCACATTGATGGTACCTCTGGTCCTCCTACTGCCCGTACTGAAAGATCTCCAGGCACACTGACAAACAACTGTCTCTTCACAGTCAGCAACCGTCAGGACTCCAGGCGGAAGAAAACGCACCACAGAGATCTTGTTCTCATTCATCAAAAGGGATTTCTAGACGAGCTTATGCAAACAAACTCCTCACACCCACGATGGTAAAGTAAAGAACACGAGGAAACAGAGACCACCAACACAGTGCTGCTATTGCCTCCCCTCTACTCTTCATCCTCACCCCCTTCTCCCTCTCTTCTCTCTCTCTGTCCCTCCCTCAGGTCTATGTGGAAAAAAAAAAAGCTTAAGAAGAACTTCATAAGTGTGTCAGAAGACCGAGTGAGACATAAGAGGAAGCAAGGAGACTCAGGGAGGGGAGAGGGAGTCAAATGTCAATGAAGGCATGAGGGATAAAAGTGAGGTTCAGTACACACAGAAGAGATTTTACAACCTCTGAAGAGATGATTTATGGCACGGCACTCATGACTCTCAAAACGTAACCTGTGTCTCATAAAGGACGACCAAACCCAGGGGAAACTCAACAAGGTAACTGCTGGAAGGATTAAACAGTCACTGTCAGTGGGAAACCCACGATTGAAAGGGTTCAGTCTGGTAAACCTCACACCTATGGGGCAGGTACGTTGAGTGAAAAAAGCAAATGTTGACAACCACAGTGAAGAATCTGGACGTATGGAAGAATGCGCAGTGACAACAGTAGCACACACATGCTGGAATTCGGAGGTGGATGTTATTCAGCAGAGTTTGGCACGGACGTAATATGTCATCAGAAGATGTTCACTTCAGACCTGCTGGTCCATGAACCTAAACACAGTTTCACAATGGGACGCTCATAAAGCTCATCCAGTCTTAGTCGTGTAAGCACGCGTACCATGTGGCAGCTCTCCCCCGGCATGCTGCAGGAAGATGAGGTAGAAGGGGAAAAAGGACAGCAGTTTACACTTGTAAGCACATTTTAGCACCCAGGGGCCTGAACGTAGTGTTACAGGGACACACTGTGGACAACCACTACCCCTGTCTCAAAATGACGAACACACTGGGTAACTTAACACCCCAAAGCCATTCAAATTGGACATCGTTCTTTTTCTGTTCCTGCTTTTTAAAAAGAATCATCAGCTGGGAGTCAAAGGTGAGTTAGGATCACATGGCAGGTACATTTAAAACAGCAGATAGATGCTTTGACACCAGCAAATAGGAACATAGACAATTCAGAAAATTGTTATTATTATTATTGAGATAAACTGAGTCATTCCTTCAACCTTCAAAGATCAGATCAGGTTGTTCCAACAATGATGTCAGCTGTTTTTATAGTTTAGTTTTAATAGATTTTGTTGGGTCAGATTGTCTTACTGTCAAATAAAAAGTGTCAGGGATGGGTTTTTTTTTCCCCAAGACACTGGTTAGTTTTTTTGCTTCACAAATTTCCTCCAGCCCAGCAAAGATAAGGATGCTGGAGCTGTAATAGACAAATTCCCAGTGCCGTGGCCACAGCTATGGGACAACCAGCCTGAAAAACCTGTGAGCTCCATCAGCACCTCATTTCATCAGCCTAAACTGAAAACAGCTGTGTGTGATAAGCAGCCTGGAACCACCAGCGTGTCTAAAAAGACATTTGGTGCTTTGTTTGTGTGGTTGTGAATCAGTGATACTATGGCCAGCTTTGATGTATTAAGAGACAGGTTTGAATCTTATGTTAAAATGTACACTCAGAATTTACGTGAAATAACCTTTGAGGACTGGCCATTTCGGGAGGAATGTAACTGCACACCTGAGAAGGTAAGCAGCCATACTACAGCAACACTGAGAAGCCCATAGAGCTGGTACGATATAAGACTGGACGATGTTTGCACATTTTACTCAGGAGTTCAGACAGCTCTTAGGCGCACAGCCTAATCTATGTTAAATCACAGCACTTGCTCGAAGGGGTTGAGTAAAACATCCCTTTCACTTCAACGTTATTTATACAGTAATTTCTACCGTCCACGTTTTTGATCGGCTGCAGTAAGAACATGTGATTTACGTCTAAGCAGGTGCCAGATTTGGTTTCCTTGCACAAGGTGTCTGTTACACAAACCGTCTGCCGACCTTTCTCGTGATGGATGTGCTGCTGACACGTCACTGGTTGAGTGACATCAGATTCCATGTTACTTCTGTTAACCCCCCAAGAGCCAATAAGAGATCTGGTTTCATTCTTCCTGACATGAAACCATTTGTAGCTGTGGATATTTCTTCTTGTGTTTCTCTTGTCACCGTTGCCTCTAAGATATTTGTTCATATGAATTCAGCATTTAAACCTCTGTGTCCTCACCGGCACATTCGTTAAAATTCACATTTATTCACTTGGAAATACATTTCTTTTAACAGACTGTGTGACTAACTTAAAAAAAAAATAACAAGTAAAGGCTAACTGGCTAAACATTAGAAAAAATACTGCAATGAATGTTTGGGGGAAAAAAAATGTGAGGGGAATTTCCTAAAAATGTTGTTTTTCATTGTTACCTTATTTCAGTAGGCTATATGTGTATAATCGAATAAAACAATGTAAATGCTGAATGAATGTTTTTTTATTAAGTCAATTATAATGAATGTTTATTATAATTGTTTACAGGAAATTTGATTTTAATTATTTGATTTGTTTGAAAGTTCCTTTGAGACTTCCTGCAAAGGCACATTAGCTACATCTAGTGGAAACATGTAGCATTACAAATCCAAGGAGTGGAGCTCTCCCACCTAGGTGAACACAAGGGCAGTGCAGCTTCATGTGCTCTCACACTTCACCACTTTACATCAAGTCAAATGATTGTGTTTGTCCACAGATGGCAAAGGCCGGGTTTGTCCACTGCCCCAGTCAGAATGAGCCTGATGTTACCTGCTGTTTCTTTTGTCTGATCGAGCTTGAGGGCTGGGAGCCAGATGATGACCCCTGGTAGGTGGATTATCAACTTCCTTTGGCCTTTAGCCGGGTTCTCACATTCAAACGGAGTGATTTAAAACAATTTTAATTTAAGAACTGTGTATCACTATAAGGAATAATAGGTAATAGGAATATAAGGTAATACCTACCTACCTTAGTGAAGAAGCTGTCTTCTGTATTATTTTGCTCTTATTGCTTCTTAGTAATGAATCTTTCCTTTGTGTGAACCAGGCTCCGGTCAACCGCTGTCTTTGATTTCTTTGATATCTTCTTTGCTCAGGCAGGAGCACATAAAACGCTCTTCAAACTGCGGATACTTAGCCATGAAGAAAGACTACGATGAGCTGACTGTGGCTGAGTTTTTCCACATGGAAAACGAAAGACTCAAGGTCTACATTGTGAGTGTTCTCCTCTGTGTAGATGTGTGCAATGAAGAAAATATACATATTTGATTCAAAAACTGCTTTTTTTTGTTGTTTCCAGCGAAAAATTTGTCACAAGAAGATGGCAGATTTGCGGGATAAGATAGACATTACTCTTGAGACCCTGAAATCCCAGTTTGATTCCCTGTGACTCATCAAATGTTGAAGAGGAGAAAAAAAAATCCCATGTGTTAATTGAATTTAAAGTTAGTTAGTTTGACGAATATGAACCCAAGTGTGAGAACCTAAAATTGAAATAAAGGTTTGAGTATTTTTGAAATGTTTCCTGTAGTATTGACTGTAACCATAAGATGGTGCTTTTGCACCAAAACAAAAAGTTTTCCCAGGTCAGACAAACTTTATGCAGCTCCCACTCCGAATCTCCACAAAGGCAATCTGAAATGAAAGCTCTCATTGAGCTGGATTACAATGTGGGCTATATTCCCTCTTTTCAACCAAATACTTACCATTTTCCTGAACGTGCCACCATTTCCACCGGCCCCTTTTCAAACCTTGACCCTGGACAGATGGCCTGAAGCCCCTCCCCTTCAATACCAACTGTTGCCCCAGTAACATCTGTTACATATGGGGGGGACCATGCGCCCTGAGAGGGCTCACCAGGACACTCAGCCTGTGGGGAAGATTTAAGATTTAGGAAATATTGGGAAGTGTGCTCCGGCCACAAACACCCAGACAGCTGTAATGATTCATCAATGTGATTAAGCATTTTTAGAGAAGAAAAAACTGTCTGAATTACAATGAACTTGGTGTGAAGTCCTATTCTTCATGCAGTGAAAAAAGTGTTGGGTCCATTTTGCAGAATGAGCCTCACTGTGGGAGGGCTGGATGGACGGAGCACAGGATTAAAAGATGCTATCGCTTCTCCAACCTTCCACCGTTCTGGATTAATGTCTAATGTAACACTGAGCCCAGATCAGCAGCTTAATTCTCTTTTATCCGCTTGGCGCAAATTGAGGGGAATATTTTTAGCTAAAAAGTAAAATACCCAAAGGTGATGTAACTTTTCTAATGAAACTGTTAGAATTTGTCTATGTATATATATATATATATATATATACTTTTTTATTTTTTCAGGGCCTTTTTTCACTGTATCTAGGACTCCTCAAATGTGAAAAGGAGATTTTTAAATTTTATTTTATTGAGATATTTAGTGAGATGTAAATCCATATGTGATCAGTAATGTTTTCAGTAATTGCTAATGTAGCACTAATCAGGCTTATACCCTCATTCTGTGTCAATCCACTTATGCCTGTGTGCTCCAGAAAATGAGCCGTGGACACCGTGGTGTGTCTTCTGTCCCTGAGCAGCACAGATGTGATAGACAGGTTTATCTGTGGGAACAGTGCAAAAGTGTTCATTTGATTGGATAATAAGTGAGATGGGGCGGGGAGGGGGCTCCCTTCAGTTTTATACCAGCACTCAGTATAAACCTATTAAAATTTATTTCAACCGATTCATTAAGCTAATTGGAACAGATTTGATTTTTCCAATTTTTCAGATTTAGGTTTCTGATAAAGGACATACAATGATACTCAAGGATGCCACGCAGCAAATTACAAACATAACACAACAACAATGATGCATTTATGAAGAAGAAGTAACAAAAAAGATTAACAAAGGAAGGTGATCCAGAACAGGTGAGACTTGAGTCTGGAATCACACATGCGACTGTCTTAATACACATAATTCACTTCATCTGCTGAACCTGTAGGAGAGAATGTGTTCTGTGCAGACACCAGTTCATCTAGTCTGTGACCGGTGTTACTTTCCATTTCTTCCATTAATTGTTCTCAAGCTGCACAAACCAAAGACCACAAAAAAGAAATATCTGCATTTACATTCATAGTTTATCACAAACCTTTGACCCCAACTATTGACCTCTCCATTGCTTCGACCATCACATAAATATTGTCACATAAATAGATACAAATGACTAACAGTGAGTCTGGCAACAAGCCATGAACCGCATACAAAAGACATCCTCAGCAAAGCAGGGAAAAATGTCTTTTTGTTATCAGACAGCTTGTTTATAGCCCGATCTGTAAGTGTATGTATGTATGTGTCTATGAATCACAAAGGTGACACTGTCACACACAGAATTGCTCGTCATGACTCTGTAGTATAGTATACAATGTGACGGAAGCTTCTTGGTGACGGAGTCAGCCGTCTTTGTCCCCTCACGTGGAATAAATATACGTTGGGGTAGAGTCTCTTGTACTCTGGGTTGACTCAAAGGTTTCAGGGCTGTGTTGCCCAAACAGGCCACATGACATGTGTTTTCATGCACTATACTTTTTTTTTTTTAAACAAAGTATTTACTATATAGTTTAATGTCAGCCGATTAAGTGTGACTTCCCTCGTTATTCTCCTCCCTACTCATACTTCATCTCTAAGTGGATGAACAGCACTTGTGTCTGTGCAAGCACAATAGGTTAAGTTGTGCGTTTAAATAAATTGCACCAACGGCCTGTAGAGCAGTTTTCTAATTAATGAGCTTCTGCTAAACAAACTGTAAACAGTGAGTGTAACAGATGGAGAAACGGACAGATGTTACCAACACAAAGTTTACAACCTGAGCTCTCCATTAGGCCCCATCTGTTGCTCCTGTGTCTCGTACCTCCCTCGGCCCGCCTCCAAACGCTTCTCTGGATTCTCATCAGCATCCATCACTGAGTTCTTTGCCCCTGATGCTCGGCTACACAGTGCTGCCCTAAATGAATGAGAACAGCATTTAACCTCTTGCCTGACCTGGTGTCACCTTCAATAAACAAAGGTGAAATTAATGGCTTATTAGCACAACTGCTTAGAATGCATCCTACACTTTCTATATAGCTTTGCTGGCTTGGTTCCCTCGACAAGTCCTTATGAGTATATGCAAAGCTGAGAATTGTTTGGAACCAAAACAACAGACCAATGTGTCTGCAGGCCAGTGCTCCTAAACCAAAGCCACATGAATGTGTCTCCACTATGCAGAATCTACTGACAGATTGCCAGAGTACGTGAACACACAGAGTTACACTCTCCTTTGCATCACAATCAGGACAAAAACTAAAATTCCTTTTTCCTCATCCCTCCTCCACCTCTAATGTTGCTCCATGTCTCCAGCAGTAAGGCGTGCTGGCTCTCTCAGACACCATGGCCCTCCTACCTTGGCTGTTTTTTGTGCCTTCTCCGAAAGGGACCTCCATCTGTCCCTACACTCAGCCTATTGTGGTGTCCCAAAGCCCAGCAACTACCACAATGCAGTGGGCGTGCAGGAGGGGGGGGCAGGGTAAACAGGACAGCATCCAGATCCCATTAGAAGCTCTTTAACTCCTACACCCTAATACTCTCAGAGAACTCTGGGAGGAGAAGGCCCACCCCTCATACTCGTGCACACAATATCACCTCTTACACCCTCCCATAGGTAATGAGGGTGCGAGCTGGCCTCTTTCAACCCCTACCCTCCTTTTTCTCCTTTTTCTCTCCTTAGGCTGGCCAGCTATTGTATGACATTCTATTCAACATCTATTTTGTGGCGTATTAGCGTAGATATTTGATTTAAATGTAGTCAAGGTGTTTATAAGTGATCTTGGTATACATTATTATTACCTTTGCATTATGGGTATGTGGGTATGGGTATTTTCTTCATCCAGGGCTTGAACAAAAAACATCCACATTGTAGCCAAAAGAAACAGAAGAAGCTGTCTTAGTTACAAAACTTTTATCATGAAATTGTTTTGTTATACATTTTGACCACCACCATCATTTGAATTTCCATTGCTGAGACCCCTACAACTTTTCACAGCACTGAGCTTTTCCATCTTTGTCGTCCTCCATTTCCGCCCAAGTCTCTTTCTCCATCAATCTCCTGCGTCTTTCTCTGCCAGCTGCTCCTCTAAGTCTAGGGCGTCTCCATCTCTGGGTGCTCCACCTCTAAACCTGGACCCTCATAGCCCTTTGCTCCCCACAGAGACGTGTGTGTGTGTGTGTCTGAGTGTACTGTGGCCCAGGAGGAGGAGGAGGAGGGGGATCACTATGTTCACTCCAGCTTAAAGGCAGAGGGATTACTGGCACACAGACACTGATTAAAGCCTTCCAGCCTCCTATGGCCCCATTAATACAATCTTAATCACAATGCTTTATCCCTCAATCTAGCTCCTATGGATCAGGACCTTTTCATTTTAGTGGGAGACACTCTTGTTTGGTCAGTGGATTAACCACGCGGCACACAAACTAAAATATAAGCATGAGAGTGAGAAATGCACTTGAAAAACTATTAGCTCACCTTTTTCCTTTTTTCTTTTTTTTTTCTTTTTTTTTTTAGTACTCCAGTTCCTGAAGTACACATTTCAAAGGTTCAGTTTGGTAGTTCTGATTCATGAAATTTAAAAAAAAGAAAAAAAAAAGAAAAGAAAAAGACCAGTAATGGAGACGTGGCAGTGCAGTACAGTGATTCTCTGGAAAGTGATATCTGACATGACCTCACTCTCCCAGGGGACAGAGCTGCAGGTCGCGCTCTACTGGCTGTCGCCAGGGCCAGTAGGGCATTACGGAGAAACCGTCAGATAAGAGTCACTTCATACACGTAGTCTGTGTTTGCTCTGTGAATGACATGAGTGTTTCCTTCTTCTTACAGGCTACAAACACAATATACTTACTACTCACTCACTCACTTACTACTACCTAACAAAACAAGTCTCAAATATTTTAAGGGTATATTACATATATTTACATATCTTTGTTTCCACCCTGTTCCACCCTCTCAACATCCTGTATCTCTGTATAATCTTGTATTCAGAGTTATTTTTCATGGATTATTCCTGTATCTTCCATCTCATCTATTCGTTTTTCATTGAGAATAATCCTCATCGCCTGCTCCCGTCGTTTTTGTCCCCAATCAAACAGCAAAAGCACAAAGTGGGTGTGTGCCAACTCACTCTGGCAGAACTTTCTCACAGGCGAGATGTGTGCCTGTGTGTGAAGCTATGTGTCGTTCCGGTGCAGAGGCTGACACGCAGGAGCACGGAGGACAAACCTTTGAATGAGGAGCAAGGACCTCAGTCACCTTTCTGCCCTCTCCCGCTCTCTCCTCTTCTACTTTTCCTCTCCACACACAGATCCCCCTTTCTCTCTTGCATCCCTCTCGCATGCTCTCACTCTCCTCTTTCGCTCGTCCCAAATTGGCCCAGCTGTCCATCAGCCCCCCGCAGTTCCCCCAGCTGCCTGCCCTCCCCA
Organism: Aeoliscus strigatus; assembly: GCA_901007665.1. Lineage (NCBI taxonomy): Eukaryota > Metazoa > Chordata > Actinopteri > Syngnathiformes > Centriscidae > Aeoliscus > Aeoliscus strigatus. The sequence continues at coordinate 65,370 of CAAKHB010006958.1, forward strand.
AAATGAGAAACCCCACAACAATAGAGGTCACAGGTCAAGAGAAAGAACAGGCTGCGTTCACAATGAACCAGTGGCGCCCAGTGAAACAATCATTCCCTTTTTCTCCTCCAGCCATTCTCTGCTGTTGGCAGAACTGGAAAAGACAAACCTTTGGAGAGGAAGCTGAAGAGGGGGCAAACTCTTTAGGACAACAGCGTGTACAGCCTGTGAGGAACCTTCCTCTTTTACAATTGCCTGAAGGACCCTGATGATAAACACAGTTGTTCACAGCATCTCTTCCTCTCACCACTCCACCTCTGCACTGCGCCACCCCATTCTTTGTTTCTTTCAAGAACCATTAGGACCCTCAACATCATCATTAAAGTCAAAACAGACTTTTGTTGCTAGATGAGTGATATCAGTGAGTCGGGAAACTAGCCAGATTAAATCGTGCACCATGTTTCGGGGGGTGTTTTGCTTGTGCTGAAATCGTCCATGACATCCATCCATAATATTCACCTCTGGACAGATGCCGTATTCTCTTTGAGTCACAGAGGATGATTTATTTCGAAATGAGTTCTTGCCCTACAGTGTTTTGGCATGAGCTGGATGGGAAAAGGGGGAATGTGGGAGAGAACACATGCGACAGAGATGCAGAAAAGCCCCTGTGACACATTCACCTGTTCCCCAGAGCTGTTTTCCCATGGCCTACAACAGGCTCCAGCTGACCTAATAGGACGCCCAGAGGATCTTTCACACAGCCAAATAGGCTTCTTTATTCTAGCAAGTTATTAGTGTGGTGTACGTTCACACGTTTAGTTCGTCAGTGTATCTGTTATCGTGTGAAAACAGAGTAACAGAGTAATTTGAACTTTATTAGAAAACATAGAAAATCTCAATCTCAAAATCAAGTAACAATTAACAGTTGGGTTTATAATCTGTATCAAAATTACACATATCCATCTCATATATAATTGTGCCACACTATGATCTGTAGATGTTATTATAGTTCTATCAACTGGTGTCTAAATTAAACAGATTTTGGACTGTGCTGACTGGAGAACCAACGTGCCCGATTCAGTCAGTTCATGCCGATGGTTTCATACGTGATTGCAAATGCACAAACCTCCATTGTAATCTATATAAACCAACTGTTTAGGTTTGTTGAATGGGTTCTTCCTGAACTCACGTACCCCCCCCCCCCCCCCCCCCCCCCCCCCCCCCCCCCCCCCCCCCACCACACACACACACACACACACACACACACACACACACACACACACATACAAAAGGAGGTTGGGGAGAATATAAAAGAAAACACATGCCAAACATTGTTACTAAGGAAAATAGTATATAATATAAGAATATTTATTCAATTAAGTGCGAAACAGCAAAATATTTACAACAGTACAGTGTGACAGTCATGACACCAATTGAACAAGTACCTGAAGGACGTCAAATAAATAATTTAAATATCATACAGCTGACAACAAACCATGAAAACGGTGAGACAGAAACTGTGCTGAGAGAATAGTTTTAGAAATGACGAAACATCATCAAAATAAATATTAAATACAAATATAAATAAATGCATTGCTTTCCTTATGGCAAGAGGGACAATGGCTGTAGGCATCAGTGCACAAATTAGGATGAATGACATTTAGATCAGTTCCTGCATATATGCAGACATGCAGCCGGTCAAAGTGGTTGTGTTTTTGTTCAAAGTCTCCTCGTGAAACACCCATGTGATGCTCATTGGTGGGTGTTTGATTTGGTAATGTAATTTTCAGTTCCACTCTGTAACAACTGAGGGGGGAACGTACTTAGAAATCCTTTAAATCCTAATTACACACAAACATAACAAAAGGAAATAAATAAAATGTAGTGTGTGCTGCTTTCAGGTAGATTGAGTTGAGGTGATGAGTGTCTCTCTGAGTCGTCAGCGCTCTGTCAGTAAATGCAAACATTTTTGTCTGTACAGTCAAAGCAATGAACGTGGTCTTTGCGGCAGTTCCTTTCAGAGCAGTGCTTCTCTACTTTCAGTCCCGGTTCAGATGGCGCCCATCTGAGAGGAGATCAGGTGAGAGGAAGTGAAGGAGTCGAAGGCCATATCCAGGGGCAGCTCATAACGTGATGCCTGAAAGAGTGGGTGGCCCTGATGCCCCCCAGGTAGGCCACCGGTTGTGGAAGTAGGGTAATGGTGCGATGAGAGGTAATGAGCATGGTGGCCCGGGTGGGTTGAGTAGTTCCTCTCTGACTCAATGGGGGAAGGCTCCTGCTTCAGGGCAAAGTTGCCACTGATGCTGAGCGGGGGTGTGAGTGGCCCATCGTATGGTGGGGTACCGCTGCTGCACTCATTCGGGGAGGGATTGTCATAGGCTGGGCCCTTGAATCCCTTCATATGGAGGAGGTGGGACGCCTCCAGGGAGCCATAGGGGGGGCTGGGAAGACCAGGGGATGGGTAGCTGAGGGGATGGCCAGCCTGACCCCCCACACCACCCAAACCTGGGCCTCCACACTTGTCCTCCAGCTTGTTGAGCATCATCGGAGTCGGCCCCAGCTGCAGGCAGCCAGCCACAAGGTTGCTGGTGGGCTGAGACAGGCCTTTACACAGCATCTCGACAAAGCCATGGCTCTCTGGGGACTGGCCACTCTCGAGCACCTCCGACAGAGCCCAGATGTAGTTGCGGGCCAGTCGTAGAGTTTCAATCTTTGATAGCTTCTGTGTCTTGGAGTAACAAGGCATCACTCTGCGCAAATTGTCCAGCGCATCGTTCAGTCCATGCATGCGTGAACGTTCTCTGGCATTGGCCTTCATGCGCCGAGCACGAAACCTCTCCTGTCTCGCTTTGGTCATTTTCTTCTTCTTTGGACCTCTCCTTTTGGGGCCCTGTTCTCCACTTGGACCATTCTCCTCATCGTCATCGTCATCATCCTCTTCCATATCCTCACTACCAAGTTCTGTGCAGGAGTGGATTCGGCCCCCTGCAATCAGACCATGGCGCCCCCTCATCTCTGGACTTTCCTCTCCATCCTGAGAGCTGCCATCCTCCTCCAGCCAGCCTAGAGAGCTCACCAGCTCACTCACATCGCTGCTCTTTCCAAATGGTTTGGTCATCATTTTGATCTGTGGAGCAACAATAGGAGGGGGAAAATGAAGTAAACCATGTAACACACAATTCTGCTTTTTCCACTGTGAATTGTTGATCTGTCGAGTAAATTCTCTCAATAATGCACTGCAGCGTGGACAGTTACTGGACGTCCGTCTGATAACTATTTAGAAGAAGAAGCCCTGTAATCTATTGTTTAAAGGCATTACATGGTGAAATTCTAATATTAAGAAAATGTTTTGGAGTGATGGTCCCCTGCTGTTATGCCGTGGTCTGTACAGAGACGCTGTCAATCTGGGACACTACGGGATTTACTCAACAAATACAGCTCAAAGATTAAAAAGGCAACATAGAAATCAACAAACATGCAGACAAGCCACCCCCGCATAGTTTTTAAAGTCACAGATGACAACATGTCTCTACTTTTATTTCATGTTCACATCTCCACATAAGTACATATGCAGTTTTTAAACAGTTCCAAAATCCCTTATTTAAAAACTGTCAAACGTAGATGATGAACAGAGAATCTGCTATTGTTTTGGGGGCAAAATGTCCCAGATAATCATTGTGCACTAATGCGTAAAAGTGGGGCAGATTACAATGATTTATAAATTCAGAACTTTAGACATGCAGCTACCTTGGGTGCATGTTTACTATAATCACTGGCAGGAAGACACAATACTGTCTATCTGAATTCTTTTCACCAAACTTTCATCACTTGGGCTGTGTGCATTGCCATGCAAGATAAGTGCCCAAAGTGTTTCAATTAGTGGCCCGGGTCTGGTTCCATGATCCCATAAATTATATCAGACGCTCTAATGAAATAAAAAGGGACACTCACCTGTTTGGATTCACAACCTGTTTAAAGAGAAACGGCAGAAAAATCTGGTTAAGGGAAAAAAAGACCAGGAACCAGAACAGGCTTTAATCCAGCGTTGTCGCGTTTGTCTCTTTGCGCATCTGCCAGTGTCCAGAAATTGTGCAGCTCCCTCAGATTGCCATGCGTGCATCAACACTTCATCTCCGAATGGCACGAGTGGGCTCATACTTTGGCTTTTGGTTGCGTAAGCTCCGCCCACCTGCGCCACACCCACGGGTCAACCCTCCGAACGCGCGTGGCAGTCTCGTGGCGAGAAGTTTCTGGCAGTACATCTGTGAGAGGAGGAGTGTGTGTGTGTGTGTGTGTGTGTGTGTGTGTGTGTGTGTGTGTGTGTGTGTGTGTGTGTGTGTGTGTGTGTGTGTG
>CAAKHB010006958.1:75521-89441 GCA_901007665.1 Aeoliscus strigatus
GAGAGAGAGCAATATATGTAATGCTGTTGTACCACAGTGACATCTCGTGGTGATGTTCTATACTACCACGCTTGACAGTAGTGTGTGCTGGAGGATGCACCACAATCGTGAAGAAAGAAGAAGTTAGGAAAGAAACATAACAATAGTAGTTGTATAATCTTCAGTCACTCACTTCAATCCTATTTCAGAACAAAACAAAGAGAAAACAAATGAAACAAGTGAGGAAATGGAATTTATCCGTGTGTGTGTACTTTGTGTATACTTGTATACTTGGCTTGTAGCATCAGTGTCAGCAGCTTTACTGGAAACAAGAAGAGAAGGAGGACGTATTAGGTAAATCATCCAGAAGAGAACAACCTCTTACCAGGTTTATTGTTGCAAAAAACAACACAAACAAAACAACCAACACTTGTTCATACTACTCTGATGACCTCTTACAGCTCTCACAGACATAAGAGACGGATGTTAGTCAGACGTTTGTGTGCGAGGCTTTACGCAGAAACTCTCCCTGTTGCTGCTTCACTCCCCCACACGAGTGTGTCTGACCCAAATAAAAGCATGTGCTTGGAGTAATACGGTGTAGCCTGCTTCTTTCTATTTCTGTCCCCTCCGTATTCTACATTAAGGCTTTCATCTCTACTCCCCCTACGCTTTGCTTCGCTAACTCACATTCATTTCCATAGGCTACATCCACCTCTGCCTCATCTACCAACCGGTCCCTGAGCATCATCAGCACCATTGCCCTGCTTTTCTCCTCCTGACACACTTTAAGTCAAAGCTTGATACATTGTCTCTGCAGCTGGTAACGGATGCAGAGAGCTGAGATTTAGATTGTCCACAGCTGGCTGAGAATGGCTCCAAAAAGAGAACCGTCCATCAAGAAGTCCACTTCACCGGTGACCGAGCCTAGGTTGGGTCCCCCTTTCCCCTGCTTGCCTGCAGCATCCACCGCTCCAAAGCCAGCTCCAGAGCAAAAGCCCAGGATGCTGCGGCCCTCGGATTCACCATTTGATCCCAGTACTTTGGAGGTGAGTGGAGAAATTGAGTAATATTGTTTGTTACAGAACTATGGCATTCATGTTATTGTATCAGCCGCACGCCAAACACAGAATTTCAGTATACTGGTTATACTGGTTCCGATCTGTGGTCTGATGATACAGAAAGAATCGGGGTGAGGAAATCTTCAACAAAACCCTTTACACATACCTATTTTAATTTTTTTAATATTTTAATTTGTATTTTTATGAGGTTTGAGGTTTCTACACTTCAGCTAAAGTTGTCAGTGTCAACCTGAGAGTAAATCTGAGCTAAGAAAAGAAATGGGGCTGTCAGTGAGTCAGTGGCCTCCTTAGGGAGAATGAAGCAGTTTCATCTCACCCACCAACTATTTTATGACCCACACATGACTGGTGAGTGTTACAGGCAGAACACACAAAAAAAACCCTAAGTGAATATATGTATGTGTGATTGGAGACCTATAGCAATGTCAGCAAAGATCAATGACATTTTTATGTTGCGGGAGCTTAGTATCTTCTACCTCTAATGGACCACAATCATTTTGCAGTAATGTGCTTCGCTTTCTTGGTGTTTCAGCTTTGCTGCCTTGCTCACATACTTGGGCTATTGTCCTGCATGCACTGCATGGGCTTATGGAGCGATGCTCAGCATATTATGCTGAATGCAGACAGGGAGCAGATATAAGCATATGTTATCCATGGTAAGACACTGACTTCTGCCTGCAGTGGGACCCCTCATGTGGCAGAGCACCAGAGCTCCTGCGGGGCAAAGATTTGCCAGGCTAGTGAGAGATGTGCAAATGGTCTCTAATTAAGCAATCCATGGCTGATCAGCCACATTCACAATGCAAATCCAAGCAAATTCATTCACTACAACGATTGTTTCCCTCAGTATTGTCAATAAATCGTAGCAGCACCGGTTCTATTTCATTTCTATTGAACTAGACTTGGTGTGCTGTACTCTGTATTGTACAATATTTGCACAAGACCAGTGCATGCCAGAGCATTGGTCCATAACTAAAACCCACTTCATTGAACTCTAAAAATAGATATATATTGCTACAAGGTGGTACAACACTTAACAATGTGAATAACTCAATTCTCAAACACATATAAAAGAAAATATGACAATAACTCGTTCAATCATTGTACAATTTGAATAATTGAGTCCAGCATTTAAATTCCCCCCTGCAGTTCAAAATCCATGCAGATATCGACTACTCCGTTAACTTTATATTTTAAATTCATACACCAAATTTGCTCCTATATATGGAGCGTCTGGCTGTTTAGGCCCCGCCCTCTACTGATGACGTTCTACGTCATGACGCAGTACCATAGTTTTTTTTTTTTTTCGCCCTGCCCACCGTCCGCCGTCACACATTCTTCAGTTAGCTTACACCCGGGACACACCTCAGCCAACAGAGCCATGGTGGGTTTCTCGTTCCATTCGGCTTAAGTTATATCTGTGCTAATCTTTTGACATGCTACTTCACATAGTTAACATGTAATTTTATCCGCAGGAATAATTAGCTTTGCAAACATGCATTTGAATGTGAGGATTGGCACGCTGTTCGTTAGCGGAAGTGGAATTTATGAGAAGCTAACGTTAGCTTACACGGTAGATAAAGTTAATAGTCGAGCACTACGCTAATTGGCATCACCAATATTCCACAATGTGGATAAATAATAATAGAACGTTCAACAGTGAAGGAATATGTTTTTGAAATGACTCTTACTGGTTTTAAAAGCATGTCCGAACGTCTCTGAGCCAGCTTTGCATTGCGTCGCTCGACGAACCATCTTTATTTAGCCGAATGTCTCTTTTAACAGTCTGACTTCTCGGAAGATCAAATACTCGGTGAGTTTAAGTTTCCATTGTGACTTTCTCCCACAAACCGTGCTTTTGTGCATGCTTTCATACCTGCTTGGTTCAGGTGACACCTTTCTCCCCGACCATAATGCTCTATGCCCGCCTTTGTCGTAGTAGTTCTGCTTCAGGCTCGGTTTTTCCTCTTTATTTCCGTACTATTTCATCACTTTTCCACTTGCAACTGCTTGTCCTTTCCAGATTGAATTTAACCTGGAACAGATTCATGGTAAGTCAGTATAAAGGGTATCGCTTTAGCTCCAAAGTGATGGCTATCTCGGAGTGTTCAGGGTGTGAGCTGCATGTTGATTTGAGATAAACCCGATTTGTCGTAAATGTGAATGAGGTGCTAAGTGCTGTTTGTTACGTCACAAATGTGTCACATCGTGCACATAACGTTAAAATACTTACAAGCTTTGACTGTGGGTTGCGCTGTCATTGTATGTGGTCAGTCATGCATTAGCAGTGCTTTGAAAACCAAACATAGCCAAAGCTCATAAATGAGCCTGCAAGTCTTATTCTGTTTGACTGTAAAATGTGCTAATGTTAGCTTGCCATAAATGTGGTCTATTATCTTTCAAGCTGCTCATCCCCACAAGTTTGTCCTTTTTTGGTGCTGAGACAGTGGTGGATGGGCTTCTGTCCTCAGGCGGGTTTGTTTAATCACTGTTGACATAACAGGCCATTGCTACTCTCACTCTCCTCCTTCTTTCCTCCACTCCTCTAATACCAAATATGGTGCTGGGGAGAAGTTCTCTCCTGCCAGAAGGGAAGAGACACATTCCTCAGAACAGGAAAAACACCACAACACTGTTTGAGCTTTTTTTTTGGGAGGGGGAATGGCCTGTCCTGTGAATGAGTGATACAAATCTGTGCCTACCTGATTGCTTGATGTCAGCATAGCCATTTGTTTGGCTTTTAGATAAACTAGAATGCCTGATGCAAACGTAATCAGCCTCGATTGCTATCACTTGATAAAACTTGGGTATTTTCAGTTAAGCTACTCAATGTGAATGACTGACAAAAATGTGTATCTAATCAACATCATGGCTGGATCACAGAAACTTGGGAAACTAATGATCAAAACAATATACAGTCCTGACATCGGACTCTTTTATATGCAACAGTGTGCTATGTTGATCGGAGAGGGTTCTGGAATATTAGTGTCGTGTAAACATAATGTGTCATGTTATTCTTTGGATGATGACAGTCTACAGGTGAAAAGAGTATTTCATGTCAACGTGGTGAACGCGCTTCACCTTATGTCATGAAATATAATCAATTGGATGATTTACTGAAATGTATTTCGACTGAAATGAGGAACCTCACAGGTTGTGAAATCAACCTGTTTTTACTAGTACCACCTAATTTTAAAGAGTGGAAGTAACGTCATAGTTCTTGAAATTGAATATTTTATTTCTGTGTGCTTCATGAGTGCTTTGCTCAGAAAACCATGGACTTCACCAGTGCATTGATTCTCACTGATCGACCAGTGCACATGCAGAGTAGTAGTAGTAGTATGCTTGTTGTCAGTGGTAGTGTGTGCTCTGCCTGCCCTTTTTATATTAAAAAACTAATAATCAAAATAGTCTGCCTGCATCTTTTCATTAAAATGTAACCTGATTCTTTTTCATTTATCATTGTTTTCATTTTTTATGTCTCACTGTTTGAGTATCATCTCTCTGTACATGTCTGCCCTTCATTTTTACATTAATTTATATCCCATTTCTACCTTGTTGTTGTATGTGTATCCTGCAGAATTTAAGGAGGCATTCCTGCTGTTCGACAGAACAGGAGATGGGAAGATCAGTTTCAGCCAGTGCGGAGATGTCATGCGAGCTCTGGGACAGAACCCTGTCAACGCTGAGGTGCTTAAGGTCCTGGGCAACCCCAAGGCAGAGGGTAAGCATGATAAAATACTGTGTCTTACAATACCTTTCATCAAAATCATTTTCACCAGAGAGATGTTTCAATCCAAAGCTGCTATGTTCAATGTTTCACATGTTGATTCTTCTTGTGTTTTTGCAGAGATGAACCACAAGATGCTAGACTTTGAGCAGTTCCTGCCGATGTTCCAGGCCATCGCTAAGAATAAAGATCAAGGCTCCATGGAGGACTTTGTGGAGGGACTGCGTGTCTTTGACAAGGAGGGCAACGGCACAGTAATGGGAGCAGAGCTCCGTCATGTCCTCACTACGCTAGGCAGGTTTCAGTTATTTCCTTCCACAGACTTCTTTTTCTTTCAGGAAAATCCAGGCTTCTTCACAAAGCAAAGCTGTTAGCACAAAATTATATTTATTGACAGACAAGAGTATAATATATTCTGTGCCTATTTCCTACACCGCTATAACATTTAAATCACAATATTTATGTGTGTTCAATTTTCAGGTGAGAAAATGTCAGAGGAAGAAGTTGAGACGCTCCTGGCAGGACATGAAGATGCCAATGGCTGCATCAATTATGAAGGTGAGTTCCAAAGAGAATGAAGTGGGGACAAGATGGAAGGCTAATAACTATTGTGGAATCATTGCTGTAGATCTGCAGATTATTTCCTGGCAATGCGCTAATGAAACACTGTACTTGTCTGACGCACAGTCAGTCATGCCGGGGGTGGCTGAACCTGCCAAACAGAACCAGGTATACAGTGGTCCATTTCAAAACAGAGAAAAGAATAGAATCATTTTGCCAGAGACAATGAGAATCAGCAGTGCAGTATTGTAGTTTGTGGGTTTTTCTTCACATCACACTTAAAATCAGTGGTTCAATCCTATATGTGTAATGATCCCATAAGTAACTAGTGAATCTGTGAAAAACCACTGGGACCTTTAGCAGAAGATTGCTGCTTAAAACCAGACTGGCAGGCCTGTGCCCCCCCAAAAAACAGAGCTGGTGTTGTGTATTAAAAAAGTCAAACAACCCGTGTAATGCACTACAGGCGTATTTTAATGGCTAGTGTCTGCTCTCTGTATATAGTGACAGTATATATTGTCAAATGCTCAAAGTTGTAACTGTTTTTCCTCCACAGCATTTGTTCGTCACATCATGTCAGGCTGAGGGCTGGTACGGGCATTCGGTATACCAAGAGCTTCCACCGCCAGGCTTTCCTGCAGTTTTACACAGTAGTGTAGTCTAATTAGGCTGCTGTAACACTAACAAAGTCTAGTTGTGCTCCTCAAATCGGTAAAGTGAGGGGAAATTGCTGCTGTAAAGTAGTTTGTTGTGGGAAAGCCTAGCGGTCCCTCTGAGTTTTGACTCATGTAGCCTCCTGCTGTTCCTCCTCTCCTTCCTGCAGCCCTCTGTCTTGGCCACTGGCTGCAGCATGTCCCTCTGCATGTGTCTGGGATTCCCTTCATGTTTACAAGGGGATAAGGTGGACACAAAGAAAAGACTGGTCTCATTCAGGGAAAGCCTGGTGGCCACTGTGGAGTGGAGCTGTCCTCTAAACACTGTGTGCATGTCATTGGTGCTATTAAAATAAGCCTTTTCCCATGTTGGTGTTGGAGGTGCTGCTCTTTTCACAGACTTGTAAAGCAGTCAGCTTATTACCGTGTATGTTTGAGTGTCGCCACCAGCTTTGGGAGAGTGGACCAGTTTCTTTTCTACTAACCAGAGAACTGGAATGAGTTGCTCTTGTGCTAATTGTTTTCTCCTCTGTACTGACGGAAGCTGTAGCCGGCTGCTGTCTTGACTGGACTGTAGCGCCTTCAGTTTTCTCCCTTTTGTCTGCTTCTCAGCTAGAGGAAAGCATCCGGCGCAGATGGCTTCTCTAACCAGCTTTCCTGGATCATAGACGAGGCCAGTGCCTTGGCGGAATTGGCGATAGAGATGATTACCTCAGCTCTTTCTCGCAGTGCCCTCCTTGATCCTTCTTTCCTGTGGATGAGTGGAACGTGGAGGATCTATGTCCAAATGCAGCATCTCCCACCAAAGCTCATGGAAGCTGGATGAGGATGGGGCCTTGGCTCCTCATGCTGTAGTTGGAGTAGTTCTCCGCCACAATCCAAACGATGCGTCTCATATTTTTGTCCTTGTCGTCTCTTCACAGAACTGGTCAGGATGGTCATGAACGGCTGAAGATGGAAGAACATCCCACTGTTTGGTTTTGTTTTTGTTTTTTTCATCACTTGCTTCCTCTTTTTGCCAGTTAACCTTCTGCTGCCCCCGACCAGACTTTTCCATTGATTTGTTTTCCAGATTTAATTTAAGAAGTGCCTTTTCATTCCCTATAGAAGACAACCTATGACCCCAGCTGTTACTGGCAGGTCTTTTCGTGTACATTACCAACTTTTAGGCATTGAGTAGTCTATGCGTTTGCATTGTTTGCAATAACATTCCAAGATGCAGCACTTAAGACTTCTTAAATTTGGATAATGGTATATTGTGTGTAATGCTACTAGCAATTGGGACATTTATGCATAATACATACTTGCTCTGGCTGTGGAACGTTCTCTGGTATTCCAGAAAACGTATAATCAAAGCCATAGTATCATAAGGTTTAAAGAAACATTTCAAATGGGCTCCCATGTCATTAATTTACCCTACTTTTATGGCTGCGTCTCAATAAATGTCTTTCCTGAAAACCTGACTTGGTTGGTGAGTGATTTCTTTTCAGTGCTGCACTGTTTGTTCACTGTCACAGGAGGGCAGTGTTGTCCAGGAATCGACAAAGCAAACAAGACGACAGTTCAAACAACCAGACCAGTCTTATCCTGATCAATGCAACATTTTAAAGATTAACAGAATCAGGCTGCATTTAATGGACATAAAATTGTGTCTTAATAAATAAACCTGTTTGTAATAGGTATATGTGTTTTTTTTGTATCAGTCCAGTTTCTTACAATTTAAAATAGGAAGGGGAATGAGCGTCTGACTTGAAATGAGACATAGCTCGGAATGTGGAGAGGAAAACACGTCTGCACTGACAAACAGAAATCATAAACTCGACCTTGTGGATATACACTTGATATACACAATTAACAAGATTAAACAAGAACAGCTGCTTAGCAAAGACTGAACGGACAAAAACACATGAGTGTCTGAATAACATGTTTCATAGTGAGGTCCAGTTTCCGTTACGCTGTGAGGTAATAATGTTCTAATAATTAGGACATAAATACAACATGACGTAATCTGGAGAATTCTACAACGGTTACATCAGTAACGTTAAATACGAACTTTCTGACAGTGTCAGCTAATTTGAATATGGCTTCCAAAAATGATGGCAGAGCTGTTCATTGAAATATTGAGCATTTTCTTCACACATGATTTAATTTCACTCACATACCTTTATCTTACCTCTGTGTGAGATGAAGAAATGTTCTCGGCTGTTTCACGTGAAAAGTTTTTACTGGGTGAAGTAATGATAAAGAGATGATTGATAAATGATTGTGAGCTCACGTAACACAGCAGGAGAAAATATTTGAACGTGATCTGACCTCATTTTATATTTGTGTTCTTCAGCATAATTTTTAAAAAAGGGAGACTTAGGACTAAATGAAGAATTTAAAGCAGGTTATTAACATTTCATTGGCCAGCTGAGACAGTTTATAGGATGTGCATTTTAGAACCTTTGCAAGCACGCTGTGAATACTCAGAGTGAAGGTTTGGTCGCAGAGCACTGGGATATGAGCAGTGGAAGGCTGTTTAGTAGCTTCCTGACCTTTTCTTCATTTTCCTCACAAAGCAGCCACAACTATTTCCCCTCATTAGGCTCCACGGCTATGAGGGGTGTGCAGCTTATGGGAGCAGGAGTAAGGTTCAGGAGGGTGGCACAGTCTACTGCTGAATAGGTTGTCCACTAATTACTCTGTGTGTGCGTGTGTGCGTGCGTGCGTGTGTGTGTTTGTGTGTGTTCGATGGAAGTCAAGGCTATTGATTATTTTAATCCTCCTATTTGTGAGTCTGTGATCTTCGTGGCTCTGCATTCGACAGGGGAATCACTAATGGGCCACAGTGCAGCCTGTCTCAGACCTCTCCCCATCCAATTAACTTTCAACTGAATCTGCCAGGAGAGCAGGCTGGAGGCTGGAGGCTGGAGGCTGGGGCCAGGCATGGCGTACCTACATCCTTCTCTCTGCTCAGAAGCAACAGACTAACCAAAAGACCAGGATACCATCGGCTCTCCAGTCTAATTAGACGCTTCATTTTTTTTTTCTCCAGATACTATTTGAGATTCATTATCTTTAACTCAAAGCTGATGCCTCCCTCTCCAGGGCTTAGGGTTTTGTTTGAGTGGCTATGTTGTAATTCACAGCCCCTCCAATAAAATGAACGTGGAAACCACAACATGGCACATGATTTGTAAGTCCTTCAATATGACCATTTTTGCACAGTTGCGTATGTAATTAAAGATGGGAGCATTCATACATAAAAACAGATCTTAAATCACACAATATTCTTTAAACAAATATGTTGTGATAAGCTGTATGACAAAGAAACAATAAAAGGTTGAATGTAGAATATCTGCAACAATTACAATAATTGGACCCCCCAAATCACTTATTAAATGATAAGTTATTATAAAGTTAGTTATTTAAAGAAACAATTTATAATGATTTATTTGTTTGTTGCAACCACCGTTTGAATGAGAGATGTATATACTAATGGAAACATTGTCCACAATGAGAGAAACAGAAAGACTTTTAATGGATCAATAATTCAGAAAATCCCGTCAACTGAAAACTTTGAAAAAAAATTCCCTGTTAAGACTTTGTGTTCCTGTCGGGTTCCTGCAACAAGCAATCTTGGTATAAAACCATGATAAACAATGTCTGCTCAATTCACAGAACCAATTTGGTTTGTGCAATTGATCCTGATATGGTTACATTTAAAAGGTTCACATTGGTTGAATTTTGTGAATCCTGGGTGTATTATCAGTGGGGATCAATACAGTTGTATTAATGTTTGTGTCTTAGACACTCTGAAGACGTATTGGAAATCCATGTTGTAACAGGCAGTGGCTCTGGTCAGCCACTGTTATTTCGATCCCGGCTATAGGTCCACACTGGCATGTCATTTATCCAATTCTCTGTAGTCAGGCCGAGTGCTCTCACCGAATAAAACTGAACTGTCTGCTTGTCTTTATGTCTGTAGAATGTGCACCAGAGCCTCACCAGAGCAATAAGTTAGACCACAGACAAGATAGGTATAGATATTTTAATAGCAATTGTTTACTCAACCTAGTGAACAGATAGCCTGTCCGGGGATTACTGTGTTCATACATATGATGGTTCTTTGACACGTCTCTTAAAAATAAAGTACCGGTAGATATGGCAGTGGAATGACAGCAGCATATCTGTAATAGTAATGTACAACACTGAATGTAAGGGTTAGTCACTCTCCTCTTTGCTACCATCACTCTCTTTAACGATATTTATCTGCTCACACATGCTAAACCCCTATACCGCACACACACACACACACACACACACACACACACATAATATTCTCAATAATGCACTTGGCAAGTCCATCACACACAAGTACCACTGGAAGAATGTGTTGCGATGTGTCTGTCTTGCACTATTCTGCTATGAGATGTCACGGTGTGAGCAGGAGAGAGGGCCGATCAGCCGTGTTTACTCACGTGGCCGTAATTCATCATTACTGTCACAATGCAAGGCGAGTCACATCGGGGATTTAATTCAGCTTGGAGCATAGATGCCGTACAAACACAAAGTACATGAAGGCCATGTACCATGTGGTCAGTCGTTTAGAAATGGTCAAGTGAAGACCACCTCGGTGGTCAAAGACAAGACAGACAGGCTCGCTTTGCTCCACCAGTCATCTTGATTATTGCAGTAGCAATCGGACCGATGGTTAGACACGTTCTGGTTCACACAATGTCAGGTAACATGGAACACATTAGAATATTTTAGATATTTCAGAACAACAATGTGCAATTGTTTATGTGCACCTATACTGTACATATTCTGAAATTCATACTTACACACCAAAGGGGGCCAATGAATTCAGTGGGGTTGTGATGACCGGCTCAGTGTCACACAAATCGATTTCATCCCACTTCCCATCGTTACTTCGCTCAATCTGTCCTTTTTGGAGTCTGGATGTCTTGTGTATGTGTGTCTGTTTGCATGCATGTATGCACATTTATTTGTGTACACCTACATGCAGGCACTGTGCATTTATGTGTACGTGTGTAATAATTTGTGTACCTACATGTCTGTGTGTGTGTGGATATGTTTGCATGACGGCGTTAGGATTTCGTTCAGTCTGGGTAGATAAGGAAGCCGGAGAAGGTGCTGTACTTGTTTGTGTTCCCGCCGTGAACCTTCCCTCCGTCCAGCTGCACACACACCTCATCGCCAACGTCCAAATGCAGGATCACACTGTTGGAGGCGTAGTCGTAATTCTGATCAGCGTCCTGAGCGATGGCGCTGGCTCTCACCTGTCAGCCACAGAGGACATACGCACTGATAATTAGAATGTGTCCAAAATGAAATTAACACCTGCAAATGTCATTGCTCTTTTTCGGCAGCTCAGTGCATTAAGAAGCACTTCATCTCATGCTCATCTTGCCTGACATGTTTTTATTTCAGGCCTGGTCATGATCAATTATTAACAGCTCTCAAATGAACAACTCATGAGCACGACATCCCCTCCGCTTGGGATCCACAGTCACAGATGGATGGTGCGGTGACCCCCTGACCCAGGAGGTGGATGACAACACAGCCACTCTTCCTTTTATTGATCAGCGGTGGTTGGTGCTCGGAGGATGCTGGTCTGATTGGGTTGCGTAGATAAGCGGACTCACTGGGGACAACAGGTGGTCTACGGGGAAGCCAGCTCAGGCAAGAAACATCTATCCATACCAGCTAGCTATCGACCTGTTGCTTATGATCCCAGTCCAGCTCAATATGCATGATATTGAGTGGCGATGCGTAAATCAGACAGCTTCACATTTGCATGCTGTGTGTGCGCTGGTCCTTATTGACCCAGGAGCAGTGAATCTTTACTTGTTTGTTAACACATTTAATTGGGTTTACTCTTTGTTGACATTTAAGTACACATGCCTAGATTAAAACTGGATTAGTCTGTTTCTCATGGCATTTTTTCCTCCTGCACACTTCTTGTATAGTAAGTATATTGCTGTATTCATTAGTGGCATTTTATGACGTATGACTAAACAGAAAATACGTTGCATGTTTTTTTCAGTTGAAACAAATCATTATACATCAGTTTGTATTCCTAGAACCTCCCTAAAAGTAGGATGTTTTAATAATTCTGTGGTGCGGCTCCTGTCAGGAAACATGAATTCAGCCATCAGTGGCCTTGCACCTGGCTCAGTGTCCATCTATGTTGTCAGCACTCAATCTATGTCACCAGGCCGACAAGCCACGCACATCTCCATGACAGCCAGAATATGATCAGCAACTCATCCACCCTCACGTCATCCGCCGTCACCTGGGCCCTCAAGCGTGCATCGATTTAATAACAGTCAATGCCTGAATTATTGAAAGTGTATATGTAAAGCTATTGTCCCCCACCAATTCACCAAATATCATCTTTTAAGTCGTGTTGGTAAGCAGCAGTGGAACATGTCACTGTCGTCCATTCCAAACCACACCACAGGTTTCACAGTTCAACAACGACAGTAAAACCGCTCTCATCTGCCATACTATTACTACTTTAAGTATTTATTGACCAGCAGGGTATTTTTAGGCTGAATGATCCTCAATCTGTCCAGAAATGACAAAGTGCTTGGGAACTGGGAATGTACTTGCACAGATAACCTAGAACGTGGATATTATTAGAATGCATTGTTTTTTAAGTCACTGCAATATTAATATATTAAAAGAGACTGAAATATTTCACATGTAATGTAATCGACTCATAACTCTGTACTGTCTTAATACGTTTTCCATGGCAAACACATTACATCTAAAATTTATGTGAGATGTTGATTGAAGGAGAATTAATCTAAAAACTTTGTTCAACTTGTATTTTCTGTATCTTATCTGTGGGCACTGTACAGTTTATATGCAATGAATTACTACACTGAACGATCCAGAACATGTAGCAACAAAATATCTTTTGGTGTGTGTGTGTGTGTGTTTCAAGTGTAATTTTATTTCTAATCTATCTCTTAAAAGGGAGTTTCATTAATATATAGAGCTATACAGAGGAATTACAACGTCTTTATTATATTTAGCATTTGGAAATCCCAATTCGCCAGCTCACCCAATTAGTGTAATTAAAACTCATCCTAAAAATCATCTCTATAGGTTTTTACGCCGTATGCAAGCATCTCTCAAATAACTACACCAATCCATTTATTCACTCCTCTGCAAAGGTTAGATTGTTGTTCCACTTGGCGTGTATAGTGACAGCCAATATCACATTTGCATCTTTGGCTGCCTCCGACAGTGATGCTGTTGTTGCGACTTCCTATCGACACCAGGCATATGTCATCCTCCTCATTATTTTAGCCAAACAGTGTAACAGAGTGAAAGATGGAAATCTTTCTTTCTCTCTCCACCTCATGACTTAATGCATGGAAGTGTGGTTGAATTCTTAAAGCAGAAAAATATTCATTGCTCAGTGTGGAGATCATTTTGCCAAAATATGCCGAGTGAATTGGTGCTTCAGCCGATGCCCCTGTGCATGAAGGAATAACGCAAACCGGCCATTAATTCACACAGCAGACAGACGGGCACGAGGGAGCCACAGGGATTAGGAGAGGAAGCCGACAGAGGAGTGTAATGCGGCTGGAGGACACAGACTGATCCGTGTGAACCAGGCAGCACACTCTGCTGATCCCCAAGCTGGAAGGGTTGTGAGCCGTGAGGAAGGGACCCCGGGGGCTCGCCTGTGGCTGTCTCTGTCTCCACCCCGCCCTTTCATTATAGGGCCTCCAGTAAACAGCAGAGGGGGCCCCGAGTGAGGAGCAAAGGAGTCATGGTGTGGGGGTACCGCTGCAGTGTCATTTTGGCAGCACAGGAGACAGACAAGGGTACAAGACGAAGGGAAAAGTTAAAAAAAAGCAAGCGTTGAGGGAAGGGGAGGGAGTCGGGGGGG